>JAULCD010245238.1:0-16216 GCA_032361085.1 Calliostoma canaliculatum
AGTTCTGATTATTAGTTTGATTTTTATGCAACAATACCACTCATGTGTACTATCTTTATAACACTAGCATTCCTCTATGCCACCATTACTTGGCAAGCTATTAAACACCGTCTTCGGATCCGAGCTTCTTCAGGCGTGTTCCGTAATTAGAGCCACATGGCGCTCCCTGCGACTGTGTGTGATGGTATACGTTATATTCGTGATCTGCTGGCCCCCCTCTCTGTGTATTATTGTTGTCGGATTCACCAGGGGTGCGAACCTCGGTACCAGTCTGTGTCTCAACGTGGGGCTGTTTAACTCTGGAATGAATTTTATAGTGTATGCTGTTACAAACAAAGAGTTTCGAAAAGCGTTATTAAATTTGTTCAGAAAGCGTATGTTTTGTCAGCCTTCCGCTTAACCATGTGATGTAATTCTGATTATTATGTGATACAAACAGCTAAACTGCAGGGAATTTAGCAGCGTTCTTTGCTTTTTAAATATGTAAGTATTGTTGTTTCTGACTTTTTGTACGTTTCGAATAAACGGTAACAACGTGAGTAGAGCTATTATTCTCAGTGATATTCAAGCTTTAACTCGTAGAGTGCCGAGTTCATTTTGGCATGACTTAAAACTATTAATACATGGGCTGTTGAAAACACAATGATCTTGTAGATATGACAGTTGCATGCATGGGAACAATTATGAAGGCTTAAATTGTAACCTATTAATGTGGTTTTATTTGCAATATGTCAGTACTTTATCTATCATATCTTTTTGATTTATTTAAATAACCTATTTGTTAAACTTTGTACAAAAACACAATCTTATTAAAACTAGACGTTTTGTTACGCTGCGCTGCTCTACACATTACATTATGTGCATTACAGAGGTGCACAACGCAAGAAATAGTCTGGTATAAAGAGATTATACATAAATGATACGAGTACTTTGTGTCTTGCAGACCAGTTATCAAGTTCTTCATGTAATCTCTGTGCAGGAGATAAAAACCACGCGCTCCTGTTCGAGTGGTAATCAATACAAGGCGACAAGATTCAAGTGGATCAGCTGAATCCTCAGCTCCGAGAAAAGACTAAAGACATGAGATAACACTGCTGCTGGAGCTCCCATTGTCAACGTTACCAAGACTGATCGAATTGTTATCACAGCCTTTATATTCCTGAAGAAATAGAGTAAACTTAAAGAGGTTGGTGGTAGTGCGGATTGCAGTGTTTCATAAGGATGGCTGGACTCGAATTTGTTGTCTCAATACATGTTTGTTCACTGAAACCAGATTGTTTGGAAAGGTGTTGGTGAATTTACCTTTGCATCATCAAACGTCAGTTGAAACATTTCTCCACATTGTTTTGTCATTCAAGGATTTAACGTGTGTGATGTTGTACTTTTTGTCATATTTTGACTTTGATGAGAGTATTGAGGAAGGATTCTAAATTGGGACACACCTTTTGACTTTAGTACATCGTTAAAAAATCCTCGGAAGCTTTCATCTGATTGGAAATAATCTTCGAGCAGAAATGAATCTGTCATCTGTGAATAATACTTGGGACAATTGGGCAACGTTATCATCTTTATCCACCATGGGACAGTTACAAACATCAGGATTATTGTGGATGTTGTTTTCCTCCTTACTAGGAATTCTGGTCTGTTCAGTCAATTTCATGACAATAGTTGCAGTGTATTACACCCCTGAACTTCGGAAGACACCGAACATGTACATTGTGTCTTTAGCCTGTGCCGATCTCCTTACAGGGGTTACCATCCCATTCATCCTATCATTCCACATCAAACTCTTTTCATTGAATTGGAATAAGTACTGGATCCTCTGTACACTCCGCTATGGAGGCCTCCATGCTATCGTATGCGAGTGCTTCCTGTGTATATTAGCAATAGCAGTGGACCGCTATGTGTATATCATGTACCCACTTCGGTACCACGTGTATCTGAGCCCTAAGAGAAGTGGCGTCATCATTTTCTTTACTTGGTGTTTTTCTGTGATGTATGGCCTCTGTTGTGTCTTAACAAGCACCAGCTCAAAACATTGTAGTTACTTTAGTGTTGTGTCAAAGTCGTTTGATCTTTACGCTGGATTACCACTCATGTGTAGCATCTTCATAACCATAGCATTCCTGTATGGCACCATCACTCGACAAGCTATTAGACACCGTCTACGGATCCGAGCGTCTCCAGGCATGTTCCATAATAGAGCCACATGGCGCTCCCTGCGACTGTTTGTAATGGTGTACGTTATATTCGTGATCTGCTGGCTCCCATTACTGTGTAATCTTGTTGTCGGGTTTACCAGGGGTGTCAGCTCCCTAGTTAACAGTCTGTGTCTCGCTGTGGGGCTGTTCAACTCTGGAATGAACTTCATAGTGTATGCTGTTACAAACAAAGATTTTCGAAAAGCGTTTTTAAATATGTTCAAAAAGTGTATGTTTTGTCGGCCTTCCGCTTAACCATGTGATGTAATTCTGTTTATTATGTGATACAAACAACTAAACTGCAGGGAGTTTAGCAGCGTTTATGAAACTGTTTGCTTTTAAAATATGTAAGTATTGTTTTTTTGAAATATGTAAGCATTATGTATTTTCTTTCTTTTTGTACGTTTCGTATTAACGGTAATAACGTGAGTAGAGCTAATATTTTCAGTGATAGAAACCTGCGATATTCAAGCTTTAACTCCAAAAGTGCCAAGTTAATTTTGGTGTGACTTAAAGCTATTACTACCATGTGCGGTTGAAAACGTAATGACCGTGTAGATATGAACGTTGCATGTATGGAAACAAATTCGAAGGCTTAAATTGTAACCAATCAATGTGGTTTTGTTTAAAATATGTCAGTACTTTATCTATCATATCTTTTTGATTTATTTTAAAAAGACATTTGGTTAACTTTGTACAAAAATACAATCTTATTAAAACTAGACGTTTTGTTACGCTGCTTTACACAACACATTATGTGAATTGCAGAGGTGCACAACGCAAAAAATAGTTTGATATAATGAGATTATACATAAACGATACAAGTACTTTGTGTCTTGCAGACCAGTAAATATGTTCTTCAGGTTATCTCTGTGCACGTGCAATGTCAAATCTTATTAAGACCACGTTTCACATAATGAAACTGATAAGTTGTCATTCATTTTGAAATGTTAATTTGTTGTGAAACGTTTAACAGTGGTAAGGTATAACTCAGAATTATTTAGGTGTTAACTTTCTGTATGTATTTCATGACGTTTTGAGACATATGCTTGTTGTCGATGATTGAGGGAGCATATATTCCTACAGGTCTGTACACAGATGTTGAATTAAACTATACAAACAGAAACGTTTCCTTCTTACCTTTCATTGATTTATAAAATTTCTAATTAAACATTTGATTGGTGTTTCTTAAATAGATTTGTCTTCTTCAATCAAGATATTAAATAACAACAAAAAACGACAACAAAACCCGTTAAACGTTCTAGACGAGCTGAGCTAAATGTCCACATTCTCCTTCAGGGCCCCGTTCCTCAAAACGATCTTAGACTAAGTTCATCGTAAGTGATTTTTGAAACAATGTCCTGTGGAGTTATTTCTTTGCATAGGTTTACGACTGTCGTAGCGCAGATATAGCTTTAGAACCGGTTCCGAATGGCACCGGTTCCAACGCGATCTCTGCGCTACAGCAGTCGTAAGCCAATGTTATTTTTAGCACTTACAATCCACATAGCGTAAGATCGCTTTGAGGAACGGGGTCCAGCATTCCTAAGACACACACACATGCAGAAGGTAATTTCCGGGCCATATTCCTTAAGCTATTTAGGCTAAGTTGAGCATAAGTGCTAAACTAAAGCATTGGCTTACGATGGTCATAGCATAAAGATCGCTTTGGAGCCGGTTCCACTCGCGATCGGCACCGGTTCCAAATCCATTTTTGCGCTACACCAGTCCTAAACATGTGATAAGAAACAACACCACAGGGCACTGTTTTAAAAAATCGTTTACGATCAACTTAGCCTAAAATCGCTTTGAGGAACGAAGCCCTGGTTTTAATATTTTACAATATCTGGAGACTTATTTAGAGTTAGTAAAATACAATTATGAATGGCCTTAAGCAATATTTTAACTATATCGCCGTGTGGTGTACAAGAGGTATTCCGAGGGAGTAGCAGATACGAAAAGGAGACTGACATATCGTCAAGCATGGAAATACTGGCGCCCTATTATTTCCAGTGCCCGAGGAAAACTTCCCGGTAATCCCACGGGATGAGTACTTCAGAACATGATTGCTTACCGGTAAATTGCTGAATTGATTTTAAAAGGGCCTAAAACTGTGATTATCTTGGGCTATTGAAACGCTATTCTGTGATATTTCTTTATTCAAAAGCGATGTAACAGGGGTCATTTTCTACAAATTATCACAGGATAGGGTTTCAACAGTCTATTTTTATTGTAATTTTGAAATTGAAACAGATATTATTTACGGTGGCACTGTAGGGGTTCAACGCAATATTACTGAAGTACATGCCGCATCTGTCCTGGTTTTTTAAAAAAACCACATGTTTGTCACAGTTTCAAGTTATTCAGAGCTATGGTTGGTGTTACAAAGTATTTTTTTATCATTGTTTTAAGGAAGATGGATTAGAGGTGATGATACCTGTGTCCTCTAGTGTAACTTAGCTTTATATTACTGAATAGGTTATAAAATTATAACCTAAAGGATTTTACACAGCTCCATATTCAGTAGTATTACACAGTAAAGGGAAGGCTAATTCTAACCCTTGTTATGCTAAGTCAGTTTCGATATAACTTACAACATTGACCATATTGTACTGTTGCAAAACCAACCTGTGATAATTTATTAAAAAGAGCTTCTATAGGAGCTCTTCTTTACAAATTACCACATGCTAGTTTATCACCAATGTATTCAGATTGGACATTCGCAAATGAACTTGACTATTTGCCAAAGCTTGCCTCAAAAGTTGGGATGCTAAAGTTGATCTTCTAAAAAGTACCACAGGTTGGGGTTTCAAAACAACATTTCATTTGGTATTTGAAACTAAAATCAGCAACTGCTGTGCTTATTACTTTAAGAGGAGATAAGAACCACGCGCTCCTATTCTAGTGGTAATCAATACAAGGCGACAAGATTTAAGTGGATCAGCTGAATCCTCAGCTCCGGGAAAAGACGTAAAGACATGAGATAACACTGCTGCTGGAGCTCCCATTGTCCCATTGTCAACGTCACCAATACTGATCGAAATGTTATCACAGCCTTTATATTTCTAATGAAATAGAGTAAACTGAAAGAGGTTGGTGGGAGTGCAGCAAGCAGTTTTTGATAAATGCTTGTTCACTGAAACCAGATTGTTTGGGAGGGTGTTGGTGAATTTACCCTTGCATCATCAAATGTCAGTTGAAACATTTCTCCACATTGGTTTGTTATTCAAGGATTTAACGTGTGTGATGTTGTACTTCTTGTCATATTTTGACTTTGATGAGAATATCGACGAAGAATTCTAAATAGGGATACACCTTTTCACTTTAGTACATCGTTAAAAAATTATGGAAGTTTTCATCTGATTAGAACAATTCTTTGAACAAAAATGAATCTGCCGTCTGTGAATAATACTTTGGAGAATTGGGCAACGCTGTCATCTTTATCCACCATGGGACAGTTACAAACATCAGGATTATTGTGGATGTTGTTTTCCTCCCTATTAGGAATGCTGGCCTGTTCAGTCAATTTCATGACAATAGTTGCAGTGTATTACACCCCTGAACTTCGGACAACGCCGAACATGTACATTGTGTCTTTAGCCTGTGCCGATCTCATTACAGGGGTTACCATCCCATTCATCCTATCATTCGACATCAAACTCTTTTCAAAGAAGTGGGATAATAACAAAGACTTTTGTACATTTCGCTATGGAGTCCTTCATTCACTGATATGTGAATGCTTCTTGTGTATATTAGCAATAGCAGTAGACCGCTATGTGTATATCATGTACCCACTTCGGTACCACTTGTTTCTGAGCCCCAAGAAAAGTGGCTTCATTATTTTCCTCACCTGGTGTTTTTCTGTGATTATTGGCCTCTGTTGTTTCTTCACAAGCAGCTGGTCAGGACACTGTAGTTACTTTAGTGTTGTGTCAAAGACGTTTGATTTGTACGCAACAATACCAATCATGTGTACTATCTTTATAACCATAGCATTTCTGTATGGCACCATCACTCGACAAGCTATGAGACACCGTCTAAGGATCCGAGCTTCTCCAGGCATGTTCCGTAATAGAGCCACATGGCGCTCCCTGCGACTGTTTGTGATGGTGTACGTTATATTCGTGATCTGTTGGCTCCCATCTCTGTGTAATCTTGTTGTCGGGTTTACCAGGGGTGTGAGCTCCAAAGCTAACATTCTGTGTCTCTCCGTGGGGCTGTTTATGGAATGAATTTTATAGTGTATGCTGTTACAAACAAAGATTTTCGAAAAGCGTTTTTAAATATGTTCAGAAAGTGTATGTTTTGTCAGCCTTCGGCTTAACCGTGTGATGTAATTGTGTTTATTATATGATACACACAGATAACTTGCAAAGAGTTTACGAGCATTTGTGAAAGTCCTTGCTTTTAAAAATGTGCAAGTTTGTTTGACTTTTTATATGTTTCAAAATAAATGGTAACAACATGAACGTATTTTTAGTGATAAAATCCTCCTACAGTATTTAAACTTTAACACTTAGAGGGCGAAACTAATTTATTATGACTTAACACTGTGGCTACTATGTGTTGTTAAATATTTATTCCATAGTCATTAATTAAAAGAGTTCCCTACGGGTTACAATTTTGACAATGAATAGACACATCTTGACTTGTTACTGTGAGGGTTAAACACAGGCTGTTAAGCTGTACAGGCCGTGATTAACCCTCGTAGTAACAAGTTCAAGAGGTGCACGTTTTATTGTCTGTGGCCTATGTAGCTTAACAGCTTGTGTTTCTGAGTATAAACAAGTTCTTCCTGTAGTTGCTGAAAGCTTGGTAGGACTACAAGAGTGCAAAAATGAAAGATAAAACTTATTTTCACGAATGGTTTTTGGAATGTAATGAAAGCACGAAGAGGAAAGTTAAGACGTATTTTTTTTACAAAAGTTTTGTGGATAAAACGCGAGCATGATGACAGTTTGTGTTAATCTTACAAGAGCATAGTGACACGGTTCCTCGTCAGAGATAGCTGAATTATAAGACGTCTTAGCCTGAAGAAAGCTTTTTTAAAACAGGACGTTGCACCTTTCTTGGTACACCTGGGCATCGTTCTTTAAAGCGATCTTTGGATAAGTTGATCGGAAGTGCTAAAATATAACATTGGCTTACGAAGTTCGTAACGCAGAGATTGCTTTGGAACCAGTGCCATTCTGCAACGGTTTCAAATCACTCTCTGCTCTACGACAGTCGTAATCCTATTACAAGAAAAAACCTAACGGGGACTTGTTAATAAAATCATTTACACTCATCTTAACATTAAGATAGCTTTGAGGAACGGGGCCCAGGTATGCATTACGAACCTACAATTTATGTTATACTTTTAGATGTTTCTGCTACAACGTGGCTACCTAGTGACCTGGAGTTTATAGCATGAAAGAGACAAAAGTGAATGTTTTGTGGTTCAACCGAAAAAAGAAAGTTGCTTCATATCAACAGTGTGAAATATTACTCCTTAAATAACATTGGGATTAATGGAAGGTGTGAGTGAGTAAGTGAGTGAGTTAGAGTATAACGCAGTTTTTTACAATTCTTCAGTTGTAGTTTGAAGAACGGGGCCTTGTTAAATTGCTTCGGCAAGATTTATGGCAGGAGGAAATCCTGTATCACCAATGTGGTTATGTGATGCACTAAATCATGCGAACTTCGGCTAGTACCTGCGAACCAAGAGCGTTACTGTGTTACAGCCTTGCAATCCGTCATCACAATATGTTGAAATGTTTTCAACACAGAGATTGACGCCAAGCCCCTTCCCTTGACGAGATTTGAACTCTGGACCTCTTGGTCCGAATCCAGCACGCAAACCATTAGCAAGGAAGGGTTACCCATGGTGACTGGGGTCACATGATTACTTGACTCATTGAGCTGTGACCCTCCTTACAGTCAGTTAGTGTGCACTCAACCTCGCCAAGTAAGAGAATATCCACTTTTGCAAATAGTGTGATCCAAAATATAACACATAGTTGTGTTTGCCACTGTCTCAATGACACAAACAATGCAGTTAGTTTTAAAATTAGAACCATCTAAGGTACGACGCTATCACACCTATCCTGTGATAATTTGTTTAAAGGAGCCACACAAGGTACTCCCAGTTTTAATTCCTAATACAATCAAGTAGGCACTCTCAGAGTTAACAAACAGCGTGTTACTACCAGTGTGATTAAAAACCAAGGCTTGCTTGCATGTGTAACACTGCCCATGCCACTGTGTTTCATTTTAGGACATGCTTGAAAACAAGACTGAGTCAAATGACCTATTGGTCAGGACACTGTTCCTCAATGCAATCTTAGGCTAAGTTAAGCGTAAGTGCTAAAATATAACATTGCCTTACGACTGTCGTAGCACAGAGATTGCTCTGGATCCGGTGCCAAATCATTTTCTGCGCTGTGACAGTTCTAACCCTACAATAAGAAACAACTCAGCAGGACTTACTATCAACTTAGCCTAAGATCGCTTTAAGGAATGGGAATTATGATAAATTTGTGAACCTTTCACAATAGCCATTCAATGGCCACCGTTTATGCATAGTTTACAACGATTCTTACATTTATAAACCGAATTCCATTGGCCCATTGTCGTGACGTCGTAGTGTTACGACGATTTTGTTAAACGTTACCTCTGATAAATGCAAATGAACTGGCAACAGTGTGTGCACAGTGCACAGTTTACCTCGAGTTTGCCATTTATGAACAGAAAACCATTGACCCAGTGACATAGCTTATAGGGTCGTAGTGTTTTACAAACAGTACCACACAAAGGGGGTGGGATAACGCAGTGGTTAGCGTACTTAGGGTCGGACCAAGAGGTCCAGGGTTCGAATCCTGCCAAGGGAGCTCGGGGTCATTCTTTGTGTTGGAAACCTTTTAACATGCAGTGAGGACAGATTGCAATGCTGTAACACAGTAACACTCTTGGTTCGCTCGTACCAGCCGAACTTAGCAGATTTCACTGCATCACATAGCCACATTGGTGATGCAGGTTTTTCTCCTGCCGTAAAAATCTTGCCACCACGATATAACTGAAAATTGTTAAAAATAGCTTTAAACACTAACAAACTCAGATTTGTAAATGTGCAATTGAAATGACCACAGCTTGTGGGTAGTTTACAGCGATTGTTTTGTTAAGTGAACCCAAATGACTCCGTGAACAATTTGATCAGATTTTATAACGCGCTAGGAGATTATACAAGGAAATGATACAAGGCGACAATACAAGGAGACAGCACAGCTTGCACAGCTGGCAAGGTACCAGTTGCTTAAAATGTCAACGATACCAACTCTTAGAATGTCGAACTGATTATACTAGGATTTGCAGCTGTGGAAATCCTATCCTGTGATAATATGTTTAAAAGAGCTCCGACAGGAGCTCTCTTAAACACATTATCACAGAATAGATTTTCAACACTAAAAGTGGAATTTGGATATTGATACGAACACATGTTGATCTTGATTACACAATTTTTAGATACGTACCGTTTCGTTACAGGTCGAACTGATTATACTAGGGTTTGCAGCTGTGACACCCTAGTGCTGTTGAAAACCTATCCTGTGGTAATTTGTTTAAAAGAGCTCCGACAGGATAGATTTTCCACACCTAACTAAAAGTGGAATTTGGATATTGAAACGAACACATGTTGAACTTGTTACCCAAATGGTTAAAGGCGGTCGTTCTGAAACCATTAGAGAGGACATTGCTAACCGGGCTTATCAGAAATAACCAATAAGATTACAATTGTTTAGATATGTACTGTTTCGTTACATGCAAGCCGATGTTTTATCCTACGTTCAGCTTGATTATGATTGGCTGATGGATAAATGATACGATAATGGTCAAGTAGAAATTAAACGTATAGAAAATATCAATACTTAATTAGCACATGACAGTTCTTAGTGGGCGTGGCTTTTGTAAACATTTATTGAAAAACTGCAATAATATCAGGAATCAGAAAGAATGCAGATTTATAATGATTTCATTTACAATGACTTCACTAAACATTAAACTGTTTGCTTATGATTTTGAAAAAAAAGTGTTTAGTCCTAAAATTCACCCAATATGTAATACATTAAAATCGTGATTATCTTATGAAGCATTTGTAAAAGAATCAGTATCTGTCCTAATGGAACATTTTTCAAAAATAACTATCACAGTATATATTTTTAACTTTACTATTGAGTTAATAGTTTAAGTGTAACTAAAATTAATTTGTCACTTTCAGGGTAATGTTAAGAAAAATGAAACTACACTGAGAGAATAACATGCATATGAAATAAATTTATACAGTGAAAATATTTAAACATTACATTCTCCTTTTGGCCCGATTTGTAACCATGGATAAGACTTAGATTCATCACTTTTAACCAGAAACCAAAATACAGTCTAAACAATGAAAGCATCACAGGATCACGAGCCACTCCCCCCTTCTTATTGACTATCCCCCTTATTCACCTGATTTGGTTCCGTCAGACTTTCACTTGCTTCCCAAAATAAAAAAAAAGAACTAGCCGGTCACCATTTTCCTTGTAATGATGACGTCATTTCTTCAATGAATGACTAATATTCAGGGTGGTTGAAGAAAATTTCTTCTTGACCGGCATCCAGGCCTTTAATTACCGCTGTCAAAAATGCATAATCCTGGAGTGGGACTATGTTGAGTGTTAAGTATTTTAGTCATTAACAACAACAAAAACATCTTTAAACGTTCCAGACAGGGGAAGCTTAAATGTACCTAATTTAGACACAAACAGCAGATCATCACAAAATCTGGTGTTCTGCAGTGCATGTCAGCTTAACCTTTTAAAGGATTCTATTAATTAATATGTATGAAATGCGTTATCAACAGCAGATTTCGAATTGGTAAACGTTGCACTTGGCACTTTAAGAGATAAGGACCATGCACTCCAGTAGTGATCGATAATATCCGACAAGATTTCAGTTGATCAGCTGAGCTAAGACGTAACAGAATGACACAAGAGGAATTAAAAGAGCTTCAAGTGTCAACCTTACCAAAGCTGATCAATTCTTTTATCAAAACTTTAACATGTCTAATGAAATGGAATACATTCGAGGATTGTGCGTTTGAAGTCTGGCATGCAGTTGAATTTGTCATCTGTTTACTAAACACTGATTACTTTAAAGTTTGCTTGTGAACTCTCTTCGGTATAATCAAATGTCCTTTGTCAGGTCAAACATTTCTACACATTGTTTTGTTGTTCAGGGATTTAACGTGTGTGATGTTGTACTTCTTGTCACATTTTGAGGTTGAGGACGGAGAGGATCGATAAAGGATTCTGACTAGGGACATACCTTTTGACTTTAGTACATTGTTGACAAGTCCCTAGAGGCTATTGTCTGACTGGAAATAATCTTCGAGCAGAAATGAATCTATCTTCTGTGAATAATACTTGGGATGATTGGGCAACGATATCATCTTTATCTACTATTGTGCAATTAGAAAGGCCAGGATACGTGTGGTTGCTGATATTTTCAATCTTATTAGGAACTCTGGTCTGCTCAGTCAATTTTATGACAATAGTTGCAGTGTATTACACCCCTGAACTTCGAATAACAGCGAACATGTACATTGTGTCTTTAGCATGTGCGGATCTCCTTACAGGGTTTACCATTCCATTCATTATATCATACGACTATAATCTCCGTTTAATGAAGTGGAATAAAACCTGGGTCCTCTGCACACTCCGCTATGCAGGCCTCCATGCTATCGTATGCGAGTGCTTCTTGTGTATATTAGCAATAGCAGTGGACCGCTATGTGTATATCATGTACCCACTTCGGTACCACGTGTATCTGAGCCCCAAGAGAAGTGGCTTCATCATTTTTTTCACCTGGTGTTTTTCTGTAATTATTGGCCTCTGTTGTTTCTTCACAAGCAGCTGGTCAGGACACTGTAGTTACTTTAGTGTTGTGTCAAAGTCGTTTAATTTTTATGCAACAATACCACTCATGTGCACCATCTTTATAACAATAGCATTCCTGTATGGCACCATCACTCGACAAGCTATTAGACACCGTCTACGGATCCGAGCTTCTCCAGGCATGTTCCGTAATAGAGCCACATGGCGCTCCCTGCGACTGTTTGTGATGGTTTATGTTATATTCGTGATCTGCTGGTTTCCAACTCTGTGTAATATTGTTGTTGGATTCACGTGGGGTGTGAGCTTCCTAGCTAACAGTCTGTGTCTCGCCGTGGGGCTGTTCAACTCTGGAATGAACTTTATAGTGTATGCTGTTACAAACAAAAATTTTCGAAAAGCGTTTTTAAATATGTTCAAAAAGTGTATGTTTTGGCGGCCTTCCGCTTAACCATGTGATGTAGTTCGGATTATTAGTTTGATTTTTAGGCAACAACACCACTCATATGTACCATCTTTATAACAATAGCAGTCCTCTATGCCACCACCACTCGGCAAGCTATTAGACACCGTCTACGTTTGTGATGGTGTACGTTATATTTGTGACCTGCTGGCTCCCATCTCTGTGTATTCTTGTTGTCGGATTCACCAGGGGTGCGAACCTCGTGGGTACCAGTCTGTGTCTCACCGTGAGGCTGTTCAACTCTGGAATGAACTTCATAGTGTATGCTGTTACAAACAAAGATTTTCGAAAAGCGTTTTTAAATATGTTTCGAAAGTGTATGTTTTGTCGGCGCTTAACCATGTGATGTAATTCTGATTATTATGTGATACAAACAGCTAAACTGCAGGGAGTTTAGCAGCGTTCATGAAACTATCTGCTTTCAAATATGTAAGTATTATTTTTTCTGTCTTTTTGTACTTTTCGAATAAACGGTAACAACGTGAGTAGAGCTATTATCCTCAGTGATATTAAAGCTTTGACTCGTAGAGTGCCGAGTTCATTTTGGCGTGACTTAAAACTATTAATACCATGTGTGGTTGAAAACACAATGATCTTGTAGATATGAAAGTTACATGTATAGAAACAATTTTGAAGGCTTAAATTGTAACCAATCAATGTGGTTTTATTTGAAATATCTCAGTATTTTATCTATCATATAGTTTTGATTTGTTTAAAAAACCTATTTGTTAAACTTTGTACAAAAATACAATCTTATTAAAACTAGATGTTTTGTTACGCTGCGCTGCTTTACACAACATAATATGTGCATTGCAGAGGTGCACAACGTAAGAATAAGTCTGGTATAGTGAGAATATATATAGACTATACGAGTACTTTGTGTCTTGCAGACCATTAAACATGTTCTTCATATAATCTCTGTGCACGCGCAATGTCAAAGCTTATTAAGACCACGTTTCACATAATGAAACTGATACATTGTCATTCATTAAGAAATATTAATTTGTTGTGAAATAATTCAGAATCATTTAGGTGTTAACTTTCTGTATGTATTTCACGACGTTTTAAGACATATGCTTGTTGTCGATGATTGAGCAATCATTATTCTTACATGTCTGTACACAGATGTTTATTATACCAACAGAAATGTTTCCTTTTTACCTTCTATCGATTTATAAAATTTCAAATCGAACTGTTAATTGGCGTTTCTTAAATAGATTTGTCTTCTCAGTAAAATGTTAAGATATCAAATAACAACAAAAACGACAACAAAACCCTTCAAACGTTCTCGACGAGCTGAAATACATTGTCCTCCAGAGCCCCGTTCCTCAAAGCTATCTTGGGCTAAGTTGATCGTAAGTGATTTTTGAAACAGTGTCCTGTGGAGTTATTTCTTGTCATAGGCTAACGACTGTTGTAAGCCAATGACATTTTTAGCACTTACAATAAACTTTGCCTAAGATCGCTTTGAGGAACGGGGTCCAGCATTCCTAAGCCACACACATGCAGAAGGTAATTTCCTGACCACATTCCTTAAGCTATTTAGGATAAGGTGAGCGTAAGTGCTAACGATGGCTTACGATGGTCATAGCGCAAAGATCGCTTTGGAGTCGGTTCCGCTCGCGATCGGCACCGGTTCAAAATCGATTTTTGCGCTACACCAGTCCTAAACATGTAATAAAGAACACCACCACAGGGCACTGTTTAAAAAAATCGCTTACGATCAACTTAGCCTAAGATCGCTTTGAGGAACGAAGCCCTGGTTTTAATTTTTTTACAATATCTGGATAATTTTTTAGAGTGAGTGAAATAAAGTTTTGAATGGCCTTCAGCAATATTTCAACTATATCGCTGTGTGGTGTACAAGAGGCATACCGAGGGAGTAGCAGATGAGAAAAGGAGACTGACAGAAAGAAAAACTGAAGCAAAAAATCCAAATTTTAGACAGCTTGTACGTAAAAGCATGGGGATACTCATCCTGGGTAACGGCAGGGCAATTACGCTCGATACCGACTACTCTACATGGCCCTGGGATTAAGCAGTGGGTTTCTGCCGATTTGAATTACGTGTCAGTAAACATAGCTGTCCAATGCAATGACACGTCTTTGCTGGTTTCAAGGGACGGACTGGGTTCAAGGGACGTATCTCTTGCCAACAACAATAGCATTGTGCATGATGTGAATTTCAAATTTGAAAAAAACGGTTCTCATTGGTTGCACATGGTTTGCTGTGTTAAGCGTTTGATTGGAGGATAGCAACGATGACGCAACTTCCGAATCGGCAGAAACTCACTGCTTAATCCAAGGGCCATGTACAGTAGTCAGTAGCGAGCATAATTGCACTGGAGTTACCCAGGATGGGGGATACTGGGGCCCTATTCTTTCCAGTGCCTGTGGACACTTCCCGGAAATCCCAGGGGGTGAGTACTTCAGAACATGATTGCTTACCCGTTAATTGCTGCATTGATGTCAAAAGGACCTAAAATGTGATTATCTCGTGCTATTGAAACGATATTCTGTGATATTTTTTTTTTAAAAAGCGATGTAACAGGGGTCATTTTATACCAATTATCAAAGGATAGGGTTTCAACAATCTATTTTTATTGTAATTTTGAAATTGAAACAGAGCTTATTTACGGTGGCACTGTAGGGGTTCAACGCAATATTACAGAAATACATGCCACATCTGTCCTGGTTTTTCAAAAACACAATTTTGTCACAGTTTCAAGTTATACAGAACTATGGTTGGTGTTACAAAGTATTCTTTATCATTGTTTTAAGGAAGATGGATGAGAGGTGATGATGCTTGTATTCTCCAGTGTAACTTAGCTTTATATTAATGAATATGTTATAAACTCGTTAATCTGAAGGATTTTACACAGCTTCATATTCAGTATATGTGACAGTAAAGGGAAGGCTAATTCTAACCCTGTTTGTGCTAAATTGGTTTCAATAGAACTTAAAACATTGACCAACTTGTGCTGTTGCAAAACCAACCTGTGATAATTTGTTTAGAAGAGCTCCTATAAACAAATTACCACAGGACAGTTTATCATCAATATATTCAGATTGACAATTGCAAATGAACTTGACTATTTGCCAAAGCTTGCCTCAACAGTTGGGATGCTAAAGGTGATCTTTTAAAGAAAGTACCACAGGTTGGGGGTTTCAACAAAACATTTCATTGGGTATTTACAACTAAAATCCGCAACTGCTGCCCTTATTACTTTAAAAGGAGAAAAGAACCACGCGCTCCTGTTCGAGTGGTAATCAATACAAGGCGACAAGATTTAAGTGGATCAGCTGAATCCTCAGCTCCGAGAAAAGACGTAAAGATATGAGATAACACTGCTGCTGAAGCTTCCGTTGTCAACGTTACCAAGACTGGTCGAATTTTTATCATACTTCTAATGAAATAGAGTAAAACAAAAGAGGTTGGTGGGAGTGCAGCAAGCAGTTTTTGATAAATGCTTGTTCACTGAAACCAGATTGTTTGGAAAGGTGTTGGTGAATTTACACTGTCATCATCAAATGTCCTTTGTCAGTTGAAACATTTCTCCACACTGTTTGTTTTGTTATTCAAGGATTTAACGTGTGTGATGTTGTACTTCTTGTCATATTTTGACTTTGATGAGAATATCGACGAAG
>JAULCD010245239.1:0-10340 GCA_032361085.1 Calliostoma canaliculatum
CACCATGCGTTCCACTTCTAAACCACCCCACGAGATATTAGAAAAAGGACAACCTTTACCATGCTTTCCACTTCTAAAACACCCCATTCATACAAAAAAGGGACCAGCTTCACTATGCGTTTTACTTTTAAACCACCCCACTTATACAAAAGGGGGACAACTGTTACCATGTGTTTCACTTCTAAACCACGCCACTCGTACTAAAGAGGGACTACCTGCCCTATGCGTTTTACTTCTAAACCACACCACTCGTCCTAAAGAGGGACCACTTTTATTATGCGTTTCACTTCTAAACCACTCTATTCATACTAAAGAGGGACCACCTTTACTATGCGTTCCACCTCTAAACCACCCCACGTGGTATTAGAAAAGGGAATTATATCTAATATAAAATAAATCTACTCATTTCTACAACTATATGTTATATTTTGGATCACAATATTTGAAAAAGTGAATATTCTATGCTTTGCGTGGTTGAGTCCCGTGCGGGATCCAAACCCACACCCTCAGAGTCAGGCACCAAATCGCCAGCACTAAACATCCTAACGCCTTAACCATTCGGCCACGGAGACTTCGACAAAAACGAAGCCCCACATTCTATAATTAAGATGAAGCTACGCTCAGTAACCCTCTGATAGGTGAAATTGGCACAGCTCCCACGCCGAGTTATAGAATATTTACTTTTTCAGATAGTATGATCCTTATTATAACATATATTTGTGTTTGTCACTGTCTACATAGCATAAAAATACAAATCTACTCACTTGTCTGGAATATCATGAAGAAGACGCCAAAGAAGGCATTTATGACAGCGTCTTGAGTCTGCCCCGTGACTTTAGCATACCACACCCCAATCTGGGTCAGATAGGTGCACTTGGCTGCCCACAGGGGAGCGGCACCCAATCCTAAGATGACAGCAGAAGGGGCCATTAAACCCCAAACTGGATAGAAGTTTGCCCCCATGTACAATATAAACCCTACCATTGCCAAAGGAATTGTCCATTTGCAACCGAGATGTGCTATGAGATATGGAGGCACGAAGAGACAGGACAAAACTAGTGCAGCATACAAGATGGAAAGACTGCCTGACCCCACGCCACTGCTCATGTTGAGACTGGTTTGCAGATTTGACATGGACTGGAAAGCCGTGAAGAGAAAAAGAAATCCAACACTGACAACAAGAAGATTCTTTATGATTTGAAGTTTTGTGAACTTGACTGCGATCTGATCAGCATATTTCGTAGTTCTCATATCTCTCTTCTCTGGTAGTTCTATGACTTCCGAATAACTTGGTGGCAGCGTTTTATCTTCTTGACTTGACATCTGCAAAAAGACTAGACATTAGAGAAATTATGTTTGTTAGAACAGAAACAAGTCTTCTTTTTTTACTTCAGACATAGTCATTTAAGTTTGTCCATTCACTAGAACAAAATAAAGGCACACTTCATTTAGGGACATTTAGAAGTGATGGTACATAGTTCAGGATTTCTTGAATGTCAACTTCTGGTTTGTTCATAACTTCACGGCGTTTCAGGGCATATGCTTGCTCCTTCATCAGGTGAATAAAGGAGGAAACGTCGTGAATTTACGAACAAACCAGAAGTTGATATTCAAGAAATCCTAAACTGTAAAGGCACACTGTTTATTTAAAACTTAAACACATGACAAATTACAGTTCCATGCAGACAGAACAGGATTTATGAATTGAAATAATATTACAATTTTGAAAATATAAACAAAACATTGTTAATCTGGGGTGTACAAAGAAGTATTAAAAATATCATATTCTTACTTTTGTTAAATAATTAATCATTATTTCAAATAAAAATATATTTTAAATTTAAGTATTTACTACTAATAAATTACATCATTCTTGTCCTAAATAGTTCCTAAAACCAAACAAATAGGTCAACAGGGCCATCTTTTAATATAAATAACTAGTATGCCATAACCATATGCTTTTTTTGGTAACTTTTTTTTTTGTCATTGAAATTATAAAGGTATCCATTGGAGTCAATTTTCAATCACCATCTATTCATGTCCTAAAGCAACATGACATAATTGCATTACGAACTTAACTTGATAATGTCTTGTTGAAGTTCACTACGCGGTATCGGGATGTAATGTCGTTGGTGGCGATACATCAATGTATCGTCTATGTTCACGATAAAAGTATCATAATATACTGCCTAAATGAAATTTTGATCGATGCACGTATCATATGACAGGCGATGACGATATCGATACTATCGATGAATCGTTACACCTCTAATCGTTAACATTTTCTGATAAAATTAGTCCCCACTGGAGGAAATTGCACCAAGTCGAAAAAACTTAAAAAGGGCCATAACTCTGTAAAAGATTGTAATACGGTCTCCATTTTCAAACTCCATCTTTGTATTCATAATCATAAGGAAAATTCAAATAATGTTTTTCTTTCTGTAACAGTTTCTGGGAAAATTAAACCCCATTGGAGAAAAATGCAAAAAGTTAAAAAACGTAACAAGAGCCACAACTCCGGTCATTTGAAGCAAGGACTGCAGGTGAGACCTGTGAAACCAATATCTGTGGGTCCACAGGTAAGCATAGGAAGCATGCAAGTAGGGTGTGTGAAAAGCAGGCAATGTGTGTAGATAGGTTATAAAACTGAAATCAGATTGTAAACCGGGGCAGTCTTCCTAAGAAAGTGGTGTGACACACGAGGACACGCTGTTTAGCTCCATATTGGTCGTTTGGAGTCTTTTTCACACATGTTTAGAATGAATTAAGAGATTTGTTTCAACATATAGTGGAAGCCGCCCTTTTGGGTAGTGAAATGCATTCACGAGGCTAACATAAAAATCAATTGTTGCGTGGAATGCATGCTTTTCTCTAGCTTTTGCGTTTTTCTGACTTGAATCTATGCATGTACAATTTATTAACAATAACTTAATTAACAATGAGAAATTGTCAATCAATTACTGTTTTGAGATGTAGGACAACTTGGTGAAAGTTATGTGTAAACATATTCATTTGAACCGTCCGGTTAAAGGGACAATTTTTTGTGTAATTTAGCGTTTTGTATGTAAAAATGACCGTCCGGATGCGAAAAGCTGATTTCCGGATAAACAAGTTATTTTACATCGTTAAGATTTCGTTTCAAGCAAAATTTGGCCGGAAAGCGGGATTTTCGGATATCTGGAGTCCGTATATACGAGACACGACTGTACAACAATATTAAAAACCAATCTCATTAAAACCAGTCCTACTGCCCCGTTGCTCTTTCTCCACTCTGCATGTAGGATCTGAGAGTCACCCATAGAAGATTATGTTCTCAATACCTTCTTATGTACTGTAGAGAGAAGGTTGTGAACTTGGTGAGTGAGTTATGGTTTAACGTCGTTTTCAATTTTTTTAAAGTTATATCGCGATGGCAGGGTTTACGACAGGAGAAAGTCTGCATCACTAATGTGGTTATGGGATGCAGTGAATCCTGCGAGCTTCGGCTGGTACTTGCCAACCATGAGTGTGACTGTGATACACAGCATTACATCTGTCCTCAGTGTGTTTCTAACACAGAGAATGTACTCCGGACCTCTTGGTCCAAAGTCCGGCACGCTAAACACTGCGCTATCCCGCCCCTCGGTGCGTACTGAAATAATAGGTATCTCTCATTGGGGGAGATTTTAGATCCAGACTACTTCTTCCATTGTTATGTTGTCACCATATACTGAGTCAATGTCATAGAATATAAATCATCGACGCCCTTAGACACTCGACTCTTCTCAATATTTGTTTCATTTATTTTGTTATATTTGTCATAGTTTCTGTGGATTTTCTTGCTGTTTCGTCAAGTTGAAAACGTGCAGTAGTCTATCCGAGGGTTACTATCATATCAGTAACTTGGTAACCGCCTTTTGGACAAATAGCATTTGCTAGTCATCTCTTAATACTCAAGCGTCGAATTCTCAGCAACGAAATTCTTCTTCATGTAGTGCCTGCATCAATTCATGCATTTGATTTGAACAGAAGGCCTAACTTAAACTTGGCGTCCCAGATAGTCCCGAAGATGATCGATAAAGTTCATATCAGGATTACTTTCAGGTCATGGTAATGTTTGAGTGGCACTGTTTTGCAAATGGCATCTCAAGAACGTGAGGTCTAGCTTCAGTATTCATAAATATCGGACGACTGGCAAGAGGATGCATATGGTTTCAAAATGTATGCAGTACTTCCTGTTAACACTGAGCGGCCCAGGTACTCTTAGGAGATCCAACTTGCAGCAGGGCAAAACGAAAGCCACCGCCATAGGATATTCTCTTTGTGATATGCTTCGTTTGGACGTCGATATAGCCGACAACAGCTGTCGGTACCGTGTCGAAAATAACTTCTTTCATCAAACCAGTGAACACCATATCGAATCAACACCATATCCGAATGTAGCACATTTTCTCTTGGCTCGCACCACGTCAGATGTTCCTGCTTGTGATTATATGTGAGGAAGGAACATGCTAACTTGTCTACGCGTGGTTTTAGAGGTGAGTAGACATGTGTGCACTGAACTCTCGATATTCACCCAATCTATCCCATAATGGAGTTTGCCGACACACTTCAAGGAGTTAACCACCCCATGGAAGTAATGGCGGAGTAGACAACAGTGTGATGATTCAGGATGGCTCACAGCAACCATGGATTAAACCTTGTTCCACCAAATGTGCCACCTCACTAATATGGTGCGTGGTATTCAACAAAGAACACAGTGCTATTGACAGTGAACTTGCTTCCCTCCAAACTAAGAGAAGCTTGCAAAGTCTGTTTACAATTATAGTCTGGATGTTTTGATAGTACGTAGTGTCTTCCTTAAAATTAGCTTAGGTGGGAGCTTCTCAACCGCTTAGCTTTTTCAAAATTAAAGGTAGTCACGAAGATAACTACTGTATCGAACTAATATCCAATTTATTATAATTTCTGTTTTAAGTGCAGGAAATTAGTAATATTAGTGCCTATTAGTATGTTTGCAAGGGTGAGAGCGTTGATTATGAATTGTTTTCCTGTTTTGGGGGCCACCTTGACGTTGTAATTCCACGATGGCCGCCAAATCACCACAAAAACACTTCACTGTTGCCATAAAAGTAAGATGTTATTCAGTATTCTAAATGAGGAATTACGTGTAAAAACAAATGTATTAAAAGTAATTTACGGCACACGTATTTATTTTAATTTCACTTTACACTCAAAGTTATAGCAATTTATCACATTAGTTCACATATCTATGACAACTTTATTTTAAAAACAATGTTACGTTTAATTTTATTTTAAATTTACGTATGTTTAAAATGTCAATTAATGCAATCTGCCACTAAAATGGGTATTTTGTCTTCATATGCATAATTCTATCATCTCTTTTAATAAACGAATGTTGCGAATTTGTAGCACAATGACTGGTCCATTTGTTTGTGATGGCGACCTTCTCAGACTAACACTCAAATCTGCTGAGGTGAGTAAAAGTATACAAGGGCCATTCAAACAGTTCTAAGCAACCAGATTCCTCTTCCTATGCCACTGTTAAAAAGTGGGCAACAGAATGAAAGCGTGACAGAGAGCATCGAAGATGACCGCCGCCGGCAAGGACGACCAAGCATCCACAAGTGATGAACAAGTTGATAGTGCACACTGCATGGTCTTGGGAGACGTTTGACTGTCCAACAGACAGCTGAGATACCAGACATCAGTGTTGGGAAAATGCATACTATTTGGACAGATGTTTTACAGATGAGCAAGCTGTCAGAAAGATGGGTACCAAGAATGTTGTCAGCTGAACAGAAGTTGAAGAGGATGGACACTTAGGGACACTTCTTGCTCGCTTCCAGGCCAATCCAGATGATTTATTCCAGAAATTGGTAATACAGGATAAAACAGTGTTACATCACTTTGAACCTAAGTCAAATATCCAGAGCAAACAATGGAAATACCAAAGTGGGGCGTCTGTTTTTTTTATACAGAGGTTGTGATTCTAATTGACTACTCAGAACAGAACTAAACAATAACGGGGAGTACTGTGCATCAGAACTGCGCCAACTAAGAAATGCTATCGAGAAAAAACGACGTTGGGTTTTGTTGACAACATGTTGCAAAGTTCCTGCGACCAGTTTTGGAGAAAGATAATCTGCACATTACCAATATGGATGACCTGGAGTATGTTCTTGATGCACCTCTGCACAGAGTCGTACCACAAACTGTGGGTAAATATCATCATCAAACCGATGTCTCTGATTGATGAGGTTTTTTGAAGCATCACAGGAAACTGACTGACCCCTTCAAACCAAAACTGTGGAAGACATGCTTCCTAACAGCTCGCAAACAAAACTATGCAAGGTATGGTCTCTATTAAGTTGTTTCGATGACCTGGCTGAGCTTAGAATCTCTCAATACGTTTTACGGAAGAAAGCACTCACTACACCACACATGTTCATAAACGAAAATTGCATAAGGAAAGGACAGGGACCAGGTAGCATTATTGGAATAATAGAGAGCCCTCAAACAATGATAACATGAGTGTTATGCATGGATTAGACTGTGACATTGACTGGTGACCTCAAACTAATGTCGGGGGGTAAGGAGACTCAGAAGGAGGAATGTCTAAGTCGCATTGATTGAGATGGAGATGGTTGCCAACACTGCAGCATTCTCTACCGTGGTGCATTAACCTGATGGATTCTGATATCCATGTGACAGGGTCGTTGCTCAACATCTCGAGTGGTCAACTTGCCCAGCTAAACATAGATGTTGACAGATGTTTTAGCGTCCACGTACTTCGGTTGGGCCTGGCCGTACCCCTATAGATGAGCTGGTCTCTCTCGTGTTGATCGGAAGAACCGTGTTTCGTTACTGGTCTCATGGCTCGGGGGAAGGTCAACAACTATAAGTTTTCCATTTTTGTAGTAACCCCTCTTGCCATTCTCAGATAGAGATTTTAGTTTAGTACGCTGTGCTGTGGTAAGGTCATTTGATATACCTATTTGATTAGCTTTTAACTTTTCTCTTTTCTTCAATGCCCAAATTTTGACCTCAGTTTCCCAGAAAGCACATATAATAGGTCTCGGTTTCTTTACCGAAGCTCCTCCAAGTCTGTGTGCACGACGAATATCAGCTAACTGTAGACCACTGTCGTCCTCACTTACAGCGTCAAAAACTTGCAAAACTTTGGTTTTGCATGACCTAAACGATTCATCACCATCCTCTGGCACACCATGTATAATAACGTTATCCCGTCGACTAAATATTTCTAGTTTTTCAAATCTGTTCTCAATGTCACTTATTTCTTCTCTATGTGTGTAAGTCTGTTGTTGTAACTGTTCGTGTACAGAATCAACATCAAACTGCATTATATGTTGTGCTTTTTCCATTTTTGAGATGTCCTGTTTTAACTCCACAATATTGTCAGTTACTTTCTTCAGATCTTCTTGTACGTGTTTAAGTTAATGTTTTATTTGAGTAATGTCCTGTTTTAGGCCAGTTTTCATACTTCTTAGTTCTCTTATAATTTCATCCTTATTGTTATCAAGATTCTGTTGTGTGATTGGTCCAGGGTTTACTCCAACATCGCCTGAACGTAATAACAGTAAATTCACTGACACAGATAGAGGCAGCTGTACACTAGGCACGAGCAAAGCAGTCGACGTGTTGTTTTTGCAGTCCGTGCATGACCTACATTGAATCACTGAACTTGTCATGGCAATGTTATTACGTCCACAAAGACCATCTGTGAGTGAACAAATTGTTACAAACCGAACGTCAACGCTTACGGCGGTACCACATTCACAAAGCGTTTATTTTACATTTTAAAGAAATTCTCTATCTTTCATTATAGTAAACATAAACAAACTAGATGTTTGTTCTTTACATCAAATACACTTGTCTGGCATTTGGATTTTTATGGGTTTTTTCTCTATAACACTTTGAATGGCGTCACAAGGTCTTTTGTTATTGAGTATATTTTTTTGTTTCCAGCCAGTGTTAGATCTGCATTGGCGTTTTAAAAATTATCAAGAGAAATAATTGTCTTGATAATATTAAACAAATAACTCATCCTAACTTTTCTATGTGTTACGAGTATTGTCATTCAAGCACATTATAATAGAATTAATTTTCATAACTATTGCCACATTCACAGCTTTAGTAATACCAACTCTATATACCATAGCTCAGTGGGCTGCACGTGTAACGTAGTTTAGTTGGAAGAATATTAAATGATCTTACTACATAGTTAAAATATACAACACTGGAAAATGTATAGAAATTATTCAGCGGTTTTCCATTGGTTTGATGAGTATTTACATCTAAGATTTAAACTGAGTGAAAGAATTACAATGTATGTCTGTGAAGGAACTTAATTTATTAATCTTAGTTGAAGGGAAACATGCATTACTGGAAGGGTTTATTCTTGCAGAAGGTAACAGTATGTTTTAGAGTTGATGAGATTGTTATAAACATTGTAACTGATAGTGTTTCCCATTCTGTTTCAAAACAAAGATGTTTATGAGGCACATACGAGACCTGTAACATGGTTACCTCTAGCCATCAATAAACTAGAAAACCTGGAAAAAAATGAAAGTATTATTCCAGTCAGGAACATATCAGGTATATTCAGAAATAACATTTATTTTAAGAAAAAAATCATAAGCATTTTAGAAGTGTCCTTTGTAGTATTGTACGAGCAAGTTGCTTATGGATTTTTCACTTCTTTATGTACAATGTGCTACGTTTTAGTACAACTTCTTGTGCCGTTATCAAGTATAATGATGGCAACATTTACAATATGTCCACAAGGAAGACAACATAAACATTATGCACCTTATGATGGCAACATGAACAATATGTACATAATGAGAGCAACATAAAATTATGTACATAATGATGATAACATGAACATAATGTTAATAATAATGGCAACATGAACATTATGTACATAATGATGGCAACATGAACATTACGTACATATATGACAACATAATCAACCATAATGGTGGCAACATGATCATTATGAACATATTGATAGAAACATGAACATAATGTTAATAATAAGCGCAACATAAAATTATATACATAATGATGGCAACATATACATTATCATGGCAACATGAAAATTATGTACACAATAATAGCAACATGAACAATATTTTGGCAACATGAACATTATCTATATAATGATGGCAACATTGACATTATCAACCATAATGGTGGCGACAGAACATTATGAACATATTGATGGACACAGGAACATTATGAATGTGACAAACATTATGAATGATCAATTTCTACGATGATTAATTTAGCGTCGTTTCGGTATAGATTCTTATACCGTTTTCAAGCTAGGGTATGGCTGATGTACAGCAGTATATATGCAGGGTAAATGAGATTTACAATAGATTGAGCCATAGTAATTAACAAAGTCACCAAATGGGTAATACATGAGACGAACAAATACAAACAATGAGAGTATACATCACGAGGCTAAGATAAAGAGGATTACCAGTGAGATTAACTAGAGGGATAATGGGACGGGGTGTGTGAAGCCAGTGACGGGATTAATTAGTTGTGTACATTAAGGGGCGAGATCAAGGAGATTTACCGCAGATGTGAGTGATGCCAGAAACATGAACATTATGTAAAATAAAGATGGCAACGTGAACATTATGTAAAATAAAGATGGCAACATTAACAATATGTACATAATGATGGCAACGTAAACATTATGTAAAATAAAGATGGCAACGTGAACATTATGTACATAATGATGGCAACGTGAACATTATGTAAAATACAGATGGCAACGTGAACATTATGTACATAATGATGGCAACGTTAACATTATGTAAAATAAATATGGCAACGTGAACACTATGTAAAATAAAGATAGCAACGTGAACATTATGTACATAATGATGGCAACGTGAACATTATGTAAAATAAAGATGACAACGTGAACATTATATAAAATAAAGATGGCAACCTTAAAATTATGTAAAATAAAGATTGCAACGTGAACATTATGTACATAATGATGGCAACGTGAACATTATGTACATAATGATGGCAATGTTAACATTATGTACATAATGATGGCAACTTGAGCATTATGTAAAATAAAGATGGCAACGCGAACATTATGTAAAATAAAGATGGCAACGTGAACATTATGTACAAAATGATTGCAACGTGAACATTATGTACATAATGATGGCAACGTGAACCTTATGTACATAATGATGGCAACGTGAGCATTATGTACATAATGAGAGCAACATAAAATTATGTACATAATGATGATAACATGAACATAATGTTAATAATAATGGCAA
>JAULCD010245350.1:0-10339 GCA_032361085.1 Calliostoma canaliculatum
CACTGGGTTAATGGATTTGGTCAACAAATGCAAAAAATGGTTGCAAAGTGTGCACTTTCCAAAGAAAAACAAGTTTTTCTTTGGAAAGTGCACAATTTACAACCATTTTTAGCATTTGTAGACAAAATCTATTAACCCAGTGACATGGTTTAGGACATCGTAAAGTTATGACGTCTTCGTAAAACAGGACCCTAATTTGTCTTTGTCATAGTCTTATGTTTTTGATAACCTATTTTGTTGTAAAATGTTAAAGAGTACCAATAAGAAAGCTCTCTTAAACAAATAACCACAGAATAGTCTTTCAAAATCACAAGGCAGTCATAGTTTTAAAACTTTTGAAAATTATCTCTGACACTCTAAGGGGTAATGTTGATATAAGTACACATGTAAAGACATTTTCTCACACAATCATCAATAAAATCATCACAGTGATTTGAGAGTGACAGATCGCAACAAATTAAGTGCTTCATCCTGCTTCTTCTATATGTAAAAATTTATTGTAAATTAATTCTCAAGTTTGGTTATTACAATAAAAAATTTAATCTGAAAAATAGTACAGAACATGATTCAGCCATTTTTGTTTAAATGAAGGATATCTTTTTAATTCCTTGGGCAAGTATCATCAGTAGTATAAAAAAATAAATACTCTGAGCTATTTTTAAAAAAACCACCCCAACTTAATCGGTCATTCTTCAATGCATAAATAAAAGCTTTTTGTGGTATAATCCACTTTTAATCTTGAAAAAAGTATTCTCACAAGCTGAATGTTTTTAAACCACAGTTCAGATAACCTTTTTTTCTCAGATTTCATAGAAACGTCTTTTGTTTTCAGACAGTTTCACAGACAGATGAAGAAAAACACTGGGCCATTGATATCAATTCTACCATTTACACTTGAAGCTCAAACTAATCAATTTACATCTACTCCTTGAATTTTTGTAACTTAAATACTTTTCAACAATAGATCGCCTAATTAAGTTTGATCAATTTGATAAGTGTTTGCAATTTTACACTTAATTTGCTGCGGTCCTACAATGGGTGCGAGGCATGCAGATCTATTACAGAACTTACCAGTAGCTTCTTCGTGACAACAAGCATGAAGAAAGTAGAGAAGGAGCTATACTCAGCAAAAACTTTAAAGGAACAAATAGATTATGGCTCAATTGCTGTCATTAAAATTAACTACCACTTTTACTCTTAAGTTAAATATTAAAAATGTTTTAATTATATTTGGATATTGGGGTAAAATACTGTCATTTAAAAAATGACCACAACGCAAAGAGTTTGAAAACAAATTTGTGATTTTTAAGTGGAAACTTTCCAATGACAGCAATAATATATAGTTCTTATTTCACTTGTCAATTTTTGTAATAATTAAAAATATTGCTCATCCATAATAATTTGTCTACAGATCACATTTGTAACTACTAATGTAAAATTTCAAGCTATGTTTAATGTTGTTCCCCCCGAAATGTCAATGTTCCTTTAAACTTTCTGTGAGGATTTGAAACTATGTACTGAATATATCTGGTGTTCTAATCAAGTAGAGTAAGAAAGCACGATACGTACCAACTAGTACGGTAACCTCCATACTGTCAATTAAATTTTCGGAGCTCCGACAAATGTAAGTCCCAGAATCCTCTCCTCGACTTCTGTCAATAATTAACTCGCTCACTAACGCCTGATCCTCCAGAGACCTATACTTTGTTATAATAATGTTCTTAAACCTCATGGAGTCCACAATATCACCGTCTTTAAACCAGTCTATATCCTCCGGGATTAAATCTCCACCAGTTGCATTACAAGTTAACCGCACCTCATCACCAAGATCTACATATTCTTTTCCAAATATACGAATCTCTGAAAAAGAAGAGGTGAGGATAGACTGACATTTTGGATTAAAAATTAAATGCATTAATAATAAATGCTACCATTATATATTACATGAATAATTAATTATCGCTTGAATGATACTGACATTATTAGTCAATTTCATTACGAATCTCAAATGTAAAAAATCTGTTGAGCAAAAACCCTGCTAATCCTTACAGCATAAGTGACACATTTGTGTCAATTTCATTAAAAAATGTCCAAACCAAACATACTAAATCGGTCCTGTTGTAATTTGCTTAAAAGAGCTGCCCTGCCTAATTAAGTATTTCAAGGGAGAAATTAATGACAAGATCAGTTTTCAGCAGCATATGATAAGTCCGACTTAACTTTATTCTGTACTCTTATATGAATTAAACTAATGTGGTTCAACTTTAACGTGACACATGTGAACAACTGATAATTTAAAGATGTTAAATTAGTCTCTCTATGCATTTGTTTGTAATACAACTAATCGGAGAACAAAAGTGCCATAGAAAATAAGCTGCACGGACAGAAGCAAAAAAACTGAATATGTTCTGAAAGAAGCAATACTGAAACCAGTGATATAAAAGCGCCAACAGTAAGAAGCATGTACACATTCCCACAGTTAAGGAAAAAAATAAAATGAAATATCTTACCTGGCTTATAATCTGGAGGATCTGAAAAGAAAAAGAAATTTAAGAATGAAGAAGAAAGTGTGCCTTTGTAATAGAAATTAAAGTGAAATTATTCACAGTGTGTCTTTGCGATAGAAATTAAAGTTAAATTATTCACCATTTCCATCTCCATGATTCAGTTTTATCAGTAAATAAATAGTATCTAATTTTTATAAAATCTTCTATTACTAACACACATTGATTATCTTGGTTTAGCAAAGTATTTATTCCAATACTAAATCTAAATTGACTCATTTGATTTAGATTTAGGCAACATTTTGTTTACTCGGATTTCACTCCATATTTAAATGAATTGCACTCTGTATTCTATAACTAGTTTTTTTCCATATTCACAGTGGTTTCACTTTGTATTCACATACATTTCACTCTGTAGTCACTTATTTTACCCTGTATGTACTCTGACTTCATCCTGCATTTACTCAGTTTCACTCCTTATTTAACTGTTTCAGGGATGTACCCATACTCATAAAATTTTACAAAGGACGAAAAAATAGTTACATGTTCGTCCAAGAGGATGCAAAAAATCAGTATTCTAGCTAGCTTTAGGTCTGTTCGTCAACCATAACATTGACATTGTTTGCAATTACCAGTCTCTTGGACATTTTCACAGTACCAGAAAATATATATTGGAAATTTGAAAAAATTGGACCCCCAAATTATAGCCTGGGCCCCTTAACATTCTAAACTGTGAGTCCAAGGGACTCACAAATTTATAGCTCAAGGTAAATCCATGTTTCTTGTAACTCTTAACCACACAAACATACTATCATTGATTTCACCCTGTATTCACCCCATATTTCACACAATTTTGACCCAGTAACCTCCCTCCAATTTCACCCTGTATTGACCCTGGTATCACCCTGTTTTTACTTACCTAAAACACGTAACCGCACAAGTAGGATCTGTTTCTGTTTGTCGATGATCTCACAAACGTAGACTCCCTCATCTTTGTTCTTTACTTTGGATATGGTGAGGTTCCAATGTGTGATGTGATTATTCAACTCTTTGTAGTTGACCAGAACATTGGAGTTTCTCACCCACGTTATGTCCCCTATTGTCAGCACATGCTCTTCATGCTCACGGTACCAAGACACCTGCAAAACAAATTACACACTTACAATATGAACTTCTATTTCTTTGTGTGGTCAGTGATCAAACACAACATATGTCATATTTCGAAATATACTTTCTGTGTGTGTCATATTTGTAAATAACACTATCTGTGTAAGCGACGGTTTAGTCACTTTTGTAGCAGGACTTAGGCACCAATAATGACAGAACCGTTACTTAGAACATAATATGTTGTGAATAAGACAAGGTGAGTGTGTGAGTTATTGTTTAGCGCCGCTTGGGCAATATTACAGCCATTAGCGACGGGAATAAGACAGTAGAAACACTGGTCTAAAACAAAACTAGATGTTTACATTTTTGTAAACTGACAAAACTTAGATCATGGCTTTACTTTTTAACCATTGGAGAGCAAGCATCATGTGTCGATGACAGTGTTCTCAATTCTACTTAAAAACTGATGAAAACATACTCTAAAAATTTTTTTTAAGCTTCTTCAGGCTTTCAACAACAGCACTGGACCCCATTCCTCAAAGCGATCTTAGGCCAAATTGATGGCAAGCGATGGCAAGTAGAGTTGTTTCTTATCATAAGCTTATGACTGTCATAGTGCAGAGATTGATTTAGAACCGGGACCGAATAGCATTGGTTCCAAAGCAATCTCTGCACTCTCAGTTGTTAGACAATGTCTTATTTTAGCACTTGCGATCAACTTAGCCTAACATCGCTTTGAGGAACGGGGCCCAGGTGTATGTTTTACTAAAATCAGTTCAGTCACAAACCCCAAACAGCCATAAAGCATTACCCTTCTTTTTGATAGTCATTGAATTTTTCATATGTACATCCTGTACTAAACTTATAAATTGATTACAATAATGAAATCTTTTAATATTAATAATATGCCATAATATATTTTAGCACATTCTCAATAATATGGTAACTGACTATCTATCGACAAAGCTGTCACTCATTTCCTTTTCAAACAGACAATTTGCTTCATATAAACACACATCTAAAAAAGAGAAATATTTCTAAAATATATAAAAATTGTTCCTTTGTTGTTTGAAGTGTAAAAATGATAAAATTGGTTAGCTCGGGAAAACGAACCTAGTACCTGATGAATTAGCTCAATTTCTGCATGAACGTGTTCTGGCGGGATTATTTTAGAGACTGAAGATGACATTCACCTGCTTAGCACTAACAGGGTGAGGCGGTAAACAGGCTTTCCTGGCTGAATAAGTCAATTAACAAGATTTCACACAATCTTCAAATGCATAGATCTTTTCACTGCCCAACACGGCGTATGCAAAATGATGCTAATTGTTACAGATGCCTCCTTATTAGGCCTTCCTTAGAACTTTTACCAGAGATTTGGAAAGTAGAAATGGTTGATGCTATTGTTATTATAGCTGTTATTTAGATTATTTGAGTCAATAAGAAAAATATGATGGGGATACAAAAGTTTCAACCAGCCTATTTCATAATAGCCGTATAAAGTTACAAGTTTGTAGACACAATGACTTTAACCCTTACCGTCCGGCTCACTGCTACCAGCCTGACCTGGATATTTCCGTGAGCCGCACGGTAAGGGTTAAGGTACACACTGGATCAATAAGAATGGTTTACAAATGTTATTTTCTTTAAAACGTGCACAGTTTACAAGGATTTAGCATTTGTGAACTGAGCACTTTGACTATGACATGTGTACTTTTAAAAAAAGCATGTTATGTTTGAAAAGTGCACAGTTCACAACAATGATTTTGGCATTTGTAAACCAAACCCACTGACACAGACATGGTATATAAATGTTACACCATTATGGCATGTAAAATGCTGAAAACAGCTTTTCCGGAAGAAAGGAGTGAACCTTTCTTAAATTTATAAACAAAATCTGTTTCATTTCCTGCATAAAAGGTCAGCTCTTAACCCTTAAAGTGCTGAACCCAACACTTGTCAATTTCAATGTCCAAACTCTAAACCTTAATAGGCTGTTGAAAAGCTTTCCTGTAATAATTTGTTTAAAAGAGCTCCTACAGGAGCTCTTTTACACAAATTATTACAGGAAAGCTTTGTAACAGCATAAAGTAGTAACAGTTTTGAGTTGTACTCGCCTAAGCTCAGCACTTTAAGGGTTACAGTAAAAAGAGCTACATTTGTCAATTTCTGCCAAAAATGCCTACCTAAAACGCATTTGAAAATATATCAAGTGTTAATTTTTTTTTCAAGTGACCTTACACATGAGCTCTTTTAAACAAATTTACACTACAGTTTTTTTAACAGGCAAATTAACCCAAATTCATCACCCTATGTGTTAGAATCTTTGTTTATAACTAATCATTTATTAAATTTACACCCTTTTCCTTCATGTACAAATATGGATATAAGAATAACTAACCCCTTAGAGTGCTGGTGATGTCAATCTTAATTTGTTACGATAGTTTATCAATATCATTTTCTTATGTCCGAGATTTTGTAAATTAATCTTGCTGTAATTTGTTTTTTAAAAGCTCCCGAAAGGAAATGGCAAATATAACCCAATGAATATAAAAGATTTGTCTGTTACTACAAAAAAAGCAAATTTAGTTTAAAATAAGATCATGTGACTTTAAAGAGAAGTAAACAATTTCAGTGTCCACCCACTTGCGGAAATGACATATGTGCCGTTTCATTCACAAGTGCCAAGAATTTGATTATGGTTCTAACAGGTATCATTTCACATTCTCTTCAGCTAAGCAGAGCTAATAACCACCATATGTCAATAATAACTTCCCTGTTTAAAAAATCTTTAGAAATCTAGAAAGCACACATGTATGTCTAAACACAAATACAGACTTGATCTGTGCCGTATGTGAAAAATCCATTTCTCTGCTAACCCCTTAAGTGTTAAGCACAATATTAATTCATTTTAATGTAAAAGTACAATCTATCCTGTAGAAATTTGCTTAAAAGAGCTCTTAAGGAGCTCTTTCAAACAAATTACCACAGGATAGGTACAGGACAATAGATATCTACAGCACATATTGAGTTAAAAAGTCTTTACACAAATTCATTCAAAAGGTTAAGCATTTTAAAACAAATGATCAATAAAATGCTTTTTTTAATTATCACGGGTGCACAGAAAAGATTTTCAACAGCACAAGGTGGTCATAATTTTCAGTCAATGAAGCTAAGTTTAGCACTTTGAGTGTTAATTCTAATTGCTAAAAAAAATCTCATGTGGAGATGGGTCTCTTTGGTGCTAAAGAGCACCAATGAACCAAGATTGTTCTTCATCTATTTTTGCCCTTGAGCGCTTTAACAGGTGCAGCGTACAATTAGGTAGACTTTCACAATGGTAATTGACACTGTGGGGGTTTGAGGTTTGTTAGAATAATTTGGTGAAGAGTCATTGTTCATTTCTTATCATTAGCATTGTCTGTGTCAATTAAAATGATTGAGTGAGTGAAAAAAAGTGAAAAGTGAAAGACTAATGAACAAGATATTACCTAAAATAATTGTTTTTAAACACACTTAATAACTTTGAACCCTTAGAGGCTAAATTAATTTTTAGTAAATCTTGGGGTTTGTTAAAACTCTACCTTGTGATCATTTGTTCAAAACGTTTTTGAAATTTGTATGTAATCTTTATTTGTATGTAAAAACATGAGGACATGTTTATATGGATTGTTTCATAAGTCAGGGATGACTAAATTTAGAACTTAAACTATGATCATGTTGTGTCTTCATCTTTTAAAACTAGTAATCTGTTCTATTTTCAAAAAAGAAATTAGCACAGGGTAGATTTTAAAAGCATATTTTGGTACAACATTTGACAAGAAGAAACACATATAATGCATCTAGCACTGAAATAAAGGGTAAAAAGCAAGGAAGACTAGGTTCACCAGTCTGTTATTTGACAGATGAAATGTATTAAGTGTCATTAACCTTAAAGTGCTAAGCGCAACATTTACCTATTTTTGTGTCCAACTTCCAACCAAAACAAAAGGTATAAATAGGCTGTTGTAAACCTATCCTATGGTAACTTGTTTGAAAGAGCTCCTACACAAACTCTACAGTACAATGTGGTCACAGTCAAAAATCAATTAAGTACTCTAGCAGTTAATATTTCAGAAGTTAGATGATAAATGTCATCCATAAATTTTATTCACTCACTCTAAGAGTTAATTACGTCTAAAAGTCACAGGTGTTCATGTGTAGTACCCCTAGGGCATCAATGCAAACTCCCATTCTAGTTGTTCTGAGGACGTCAAATGCCTGATGATGTGAAAAGTAATTCTAAACCAATCTTTTCTAAGTGCTCATGCCAATTGTTGTCTGGTCTGTGGAGGTACCGGTTGTAACCATTTTGATGACCAAAGTGATTCCCAAGATGTTCTGTTGGGAATAGATCAGGTGAGAATGCTGGGGAGGGAAGAACATTGTCATGGATGACCTTTGGGAAGTTTGTAATAATACGTGATGTGTGCGATCTGTTGTTGTGTTAGTGAAACAATGTCCTCTGGTTCTGTTAGAAAAATAGCTGACAACTGAGCACAGTACATGGTGATATAACATTGAGCAGACAGACTAGAAAAATAATGAACAACTAGGCCCTGTTTGCACAAAACAATTATAATGCTTGATGTTTGTAAATCCGTACAAATGTGATAGTAGCAGTACCATTTGCACAAAATGATTGTGATGCTGGAACAGGTGTACATCCATACAACTGAGATGGCAGCAGTACAGCACAAAATGAGTTTAATGCAATAATCGCTGTAAATGCTCACATCCATGATTGTAACAGTACTGCAGCGATCATAGTTATAAAGATTTACAACTATTGTAGACTTACAGTTGTTTTGTGCAAGTGGGTATAGATCTGAAGTCACATTTTTACAAATTTGGCCCAAACTATGACATTATTGGAAGTGACTTTGCTTACTTCTCCTTTGCCTGTCTATCTTGTACAGGTCACAGACCTTATTATTGTAGGAGGGTACAGCTATAAATTCCAGCAATATGAAAATGTATAGGTTAATTCTCTCTCTATCTGTCTTTCTATGTATATATTTTCCTCTTTGTCGTGGATGGGGTAAAGGTAGTGCAGTGGATTTCAGACCAAGAGGTCCAACATCATTCTTTGAGTTTGAATCCTTCCAACATGCAGTGAGGACAGAGTGGAATGCTCTAACACAGTAACAATCTTGGCTTGCAGGTACCAGCCGAAGCTCGCAGGTTTCACTGCATCACATAACCACATTGGTGATGCAGGCTTTCCTCCTGCCATCGCGATATAACAGATTTTTTTTGAAAACTCACTCTCTTTGTCTGTTTCTGAAATAATCTCAATGTAACAGCTTGAATAATCAACATTGTACCAGCCCAAACGACTTTTTATTAACTTACTTTTATGTCAGTTTTATACTGAAAAGTTTGCCAAAAAATATGCTGTACATGCATTTTTATAGACCGATGACCAGCCTTCAAGTTGGTTTTGTCCACATGATTGTTTTAAGTCTATGTGACAACATTACTCCCTATTTGAATGAAATAGGCGACAATTATTTAAAATTTGGTAGAATTTCTCATGCTTCTCGATTTACTTTAGATTTCCCAAGAGACAAACTGTTCTAAAACTTCATCTCCCTGGTCCATAGTTCAAATGACTTTTCGTTTCCAACTATTACTTCTAGCAATATATCTATTGATTAAAATGGTGCAATACAGAAACAAAATAGTATTATTCCAGTATTTTTAGAAATAAAATAGAAGGTCAGTCATATGAGTTACATGTTTTCACAACTTCAAAATATTTTTGATGTTCTTACAGTGAACAAATTTATGAAAAGAGTTTGAGGATTGGATAAAATATCAAATATGGCTGGTACTGACAAACCAAGAGTGTAACTAAAGGCATTTCTTTTCACACAGCATGTGAAACAGCTGAACTGAAAATATGTTGATATTCCTGTTTTTAACCTCAAAGTAACATTTATTTTTCTGTTTAAAGTAAGTCTCGTTTCTAACCTAAAAACGCTGTTGTCCACTTATCCTGTGGTAATTTGTGTTGAAGAACTCTTTCAAACAAATTACTACAGGATGAGTTTCAACATGAAAAGGTGGTCACAGTTGTAAGTCATACCGTCCCACATTCAGGGTACCGTTTCACAAAGACATCGTAACTTTATGGCGTCGTAAACCTAATCACTGAGTCGATGGATTTGGATTACATGTGCCAAAAGTTGTTCTAAACTGTGCACTTTCCAAAGGAAAACAAGTTTTTCTTTGGAAAGTGCACAGTTTACAATGATTTTTGGCATTTGTAAACAAAATCCATTAACCCAGTGACATAGTTTACGGTGTTGTAAAGTTACAACATCTTTGTGAAACAGGGCCCAGCATCTGTATTGCATGTCTGCCAGCACATAACATTCTTTATAATGCTAACTTACTGAGATAACATGTAGCAGTTAAACATAGAAACCACACCAACATACATAACTGAGTCGACCAGTTCTTGGATACTAGTGCAACCTTCATAAAAAGAAAACTCTGATGCAGCTGGGGATCTACACACTTAACCTTACAGTTGCATGCTGATTCATTATTACTGGAACATGGCCATGAAATGCAACAATATACTTTGATCTAGTGTATTGACTGTTTAATATGATAAATGTTATCTGAACCCCTGCAGTTTTGTGGTTTGTTTGTTGGGTTGGGGTTTTTTTTTTTTGGGG
>JAULCD010245461.1:0-10337 GCA_032361085.1 Calliostoma canaliculatum
AAACCAAACAAAAAACAAATAACCAAAACACAAAAAAAACAAAAAAAACCCAACAAAACAAAAAACACAACAAAACAAAACCCCAAAACAAAACAAAACAAAACAAAACAAAATCTTAACAAAACCAAACACCTGATACCATTGCTAGTTCAATAGTTTGATACCTTTTGCGTTACGAGGGCTGTGTGAGAATTTTTTAACCAAAGTGGAATACCTCAATCGGGTTAAAACAAACTTTTTTCACCAACAAGAACAATAATTTAATAAGTCAAAGACATAAGAACTTCATCTGTAGTGTTTTGTCTTTGCATCTTGTGACCCTACCCATTTAAATCACCAGAAAATGGACACAACTGGAACCGTGTCCAAGAAGGTCTTCAACATCAACCATTCTGGAAAACATCACCCGGGTATTTAACATGGCGATGGCTGATCGACAATTGACCCCTCGACATATTGCCAGTGTTGATGGCATCTCTCATGAGAGGATTGAGCACATTATCACCAACAAATTAAGAAACAAAAGTTTCTGCAAGATGGCTGCCGAAGCTGTTAAGAGCGGATCAGAAACGTGTGAGATTTCTGAAGTCCCGTTACGATTTGTAGTATTTTGACGCAAACCCTGACGGTTGTTTGGCCCAAGTTGTAACCATGACGGAGACATGAAACCATAACTTTCAAACAATACCTAATACAGACTAACCAGTAGAAGCACTGGAGTCGCCATAGGTAATCTTACCGTGGTGACTTCTGAAACACATTAACATGGTCTTTGTCAACTTCTGTATTGTCTGAATGTTAAACATATTAAGAGAGGTCTAGCAATACAAGGATCGCTGCTCCATCGGTGTAAATACCTCTCAGAATGTCATTCTGCACCTTCAGTAGCGCAGTCTCGGTACTGTGGAAAGATCGATAGGCAGATTGGCACTCCTCATAGAAGCCGTTCCTATCCATGTGTTCCCTAAATTGAGAAGCAACAATGCGTTCGATCAGCTTTGAGATGAATGTCAGATTGGATATCGGTCGGTAGTTTTTCAACAGTTCGTGGTCGAGATTCTTCTTTTTTATAAGTGGAGTAACAATCGCCGACTTCAGCTGATCAGGCATTACACCTTGGCTTAGTGAGCTGTTCGTGATTAAAGTCCAAATAGGAAGTAGTGAGTCAATGGTCTCCTTCAAGAGCCACGTCGGTAAAGGGTCAAGCGAGCACGATTTCGTTGGACATTTGGAGACAAGTTTGAGCATTTCTTCTTCTGTCACAGATTTGAAGGAGGAGAAGGGAAGGGAGTTGGTGACAGTCTGAACTTCCACAACATCTTGAGGATTGAATGATTGTCGGATTATGTTGATCTTTTCAGTGAAAAAGGCTGAGAACCGATTAGCTAGTTCATCAGTAGAAGTGTGTGATGGGAGAATAATAGAGTTCTGTTTAAACAATAATCTGTTGGCAATTTGAAATATTTCTTTCTGTCCAGTAGCTGTGTTAATGGCATTTCTGAAGAAGTCTGATTTTGTGGTCTCAATCAATCAAAAATATGACTTTGGCTTACTACTGTGGTAGCGCATGAAATGCCATGCAGCACCGGTTCCAAATCGACTTTTGCGCTACCACAGTTAAAAGCCTATGATGAGCAATTCCACAGGAAATAAGTGTACGACGCCGTTTACGTTGCACGAACGATTGTAAGCAATTGGTGTGCACTATAATTGACGTGAAGTATCAAATTAAAGCGACATTGCGATACAGCCATGAAGACGGCGCACCTACATGTAATCATTAAAAAAGCTTTAAATGCGATTAAAATACAAATCCGATGTCACCCCCGACGTCGACCATGACGTCACCCTAGATGTCGCGTTCTCCGTCACGTCTGTACCATTAATTCTTTATCAAAGAAAACGTTGCACAAAAATTCAGTAAGGGCATATGCAACATCTAATATTTGCCAAATGCGATTAAAGTACAAACGCGACAGTGACGGTACCCTCGACGTCCTGATGTATTTTCAGATATTGATGTTGGTACTGAATCTAGAATGCGTAATCATAATACCTAAATTATATATTTTTTTAAATGCAGCCAGAATAAAAAATATAAAGACATTTTAAATATTTCTTTCATACCTCCAACATTGCCGTCGCACGGTTTTGCTACTCATTTACACGCCATGCGATGGCAATTACAGGACACCCTACTTGGGAGTAAAGTGTGACAGGGACACAACCATAAACTGTCTCAGGGCACTGACCGACACACTGACTCAAGCACAGGTGACAGAGAATATATGACATCTATTTCAAGCCTAGTAGGGTATTCTTTTATAAAACCCATCAGAAAACAATTATCACAGATAAAAAGAATATACAGATCGACAGCACCATAGTTATTTTTAAAACATAATGACTGCATTTGCAAATAGGTAGGGGAATATTTTTTTTTACATTTACCACCGTATTCACCTTATTTAAAACTTGAGTGAACTTGAAAGGTTTATTTGACTGATGAAAATTCTGCATGTTGTGATGTGTTTCAAAGGGTCTCGATCTCCATAACCACTTTCTAGACATATAGTTTGTTCCCGTTCAGAAAATGATGAGCAGTGACCTTATACTCATTCAGCGAATTCGTGTTCTCCATCAAGTTTGAATAAAATGATGAGTTATGCTCAGGTGTACTGACCACTGCACAGTAGTAGTTGTTAAGTAGCATTCTTGCCGAGAGACAAATTGAACTATTTCTTAAATCATCCCCCGTAATAGCGAGCCATCTCAAACTGTCTGCTTATATTGTGTTTTAGGGCTGAATCCATCCCACGGCAACTCAGCTAAAGATATAGCCGAGACCCCTGTTTCATAAAGTTATCGTATGGTTAAGATGTCTTAACCTTCATCGATACGAAAGCGCTAAGATGAATGTGAAGACATCTTACCTTTATGAAAGCCTTGTAAACCTTCACTTGGCTATTTACTTAGCTTTCTTTATGTTTTTGACTCAATGGGAGTGTTCAATGGTCAAGTGAAAATCTTAATCAAGGTCAGATCGGTCTTTGCTTACAATAGCTTTCTTGAACGGGGCCCAGGATGTAACTATTTTATCTACAACTTCGTCATTACACTACTCTGCCTAACGCAACATGGCATGTTAACGAAACCAACGATCACAATTAGGGTGGTTTATTGAGGTAATTTGTTTTACTCCAAATGAGTTTTAGAAAGCAGAGCCAAGCATCGGTGTAGTGAAAAATAACCAGCTGCTCAGGTTTGCATTGTACAAAAAATGTTGTGTAATAAAATAACATCGTGGAATTAATTTTATTAGTTTGTTTATTATAACAAAAAAGATATGTCTGAAAATTGTTAATCTTTGTTAATCAAATTTCGTAAAGCATTATGCTTTGTAATATTCTCTCCTACATGTATATGATCTTCTCTTCTGTATAATCTCCTCGAAATGAGGGTAGAGAAGTTAGAGAAGCTTGGGCATAAAGGATTAGCCACTGTTTGTCGTGGTTACTGATGTATTTAAACACTCGTATAGCCACAGCCTTTTTATACTTCATGATTAGTAAAAGTGTGTTTCGTGGAACGTACACACTTTACAATGATTTTGGTATTTGTAAATTCAACTCCTTGTTCATTGGCTTGGTTTATGATATCGTACGATTACGATGGCGTTGTGAAACGTTACCCTACAATTTTAAATATGTCTGCCTATGTGTGCTTTCTCCAGCATGGTTAACTATCGATCTGATAGTGCTGTACCACTTGGTCATTGTGTTGTAGTTACTCACGTATTCCCACACAAATACATCATACTGACTACGCGCCAACCGTTTCTTACTGTCACGTTTTACACACTTTTCGCTTTTATGACTTGTTTGTTTTTATGTTGTACGGCAATTACTTGTATTACACATCTTGTCTCAGCGTTACGCCTACGGTCGCTGAGACTCGATGGAATAGAAGTAGTTAACAAATAAGTTCACCAGGCTTTTTGTGGCCATGTGTTAAATAGATTAACTTTAAGAAATTTTCGTTCTTTACGCCTTCGGTCACATAGACTAGGTGTTAATCTATTTCCGTAAATCATAAAAACAAACAAGTTCATCTAGATGTTTGTGACAATTCTATTTCAAGAAATCCTCTTCATGCCCCTACTTTCATTGAGACAAGATGCGCAATAAAATTCATTACCTTAAACCATAAAAACAAACAGGTGGATCTTGATTTTTTTTGTGGCTTATTATTGAATAGTTACTTTTCAAGAAATCCTTGTTTTTTGTTCTCTTTAACACGCCAACGCTCGTGAACCGGAAGTTTGTTTGTTCCATTCACACACTATATAAGCTGGCGCTGTGATATTGATCCCCCATATTTTGAATCTATCGTTTTGCGCAACAGTTTTAGTACGTACGTCTGACTGAAAGCATATCACCAAATACCTGTATTAGCGTGAACTTCGCCATATACAATACGCGCTTGTCATTCTCATTACTATTAGGTAACATCATAAACTCTTCAAACTAAACTTTTTAGAAAAATAACTTATAATTTAAAACACATTCTTATGTCCAGCAGTCTTCCCTTAATTACAGTTTGTTGTTTAGGTAAACACAAATTTGCTAAGAGGGATTTTGATTTCAAAAATAAAAATGGTAAGATTTTGAATTGGCATTTAGAAGTTTTAACATTTATTATTATAACTTTTATGGATTGTAACATCTTTAATTGTAAACCACTCTTATTATACTATTTTGTGTTTAACTTTAATGGCGGTAAATAAAATTAAAAATAACGATATATATGCTCTCTCCATTTAAGGAACACACCATTTAAGCTCTTCTTAACAAATTTTTCAACAAAGGTTTCACTAGATAACATGCATATAAATTATTCAGCGGATTTCCATTGGTTTAATGAGATTCCAATAGAAATCTCATCAAACCATGAGAATTCCGCTGAATAATGTCTATACATGTTTTGGTGCTTACAGTGTTTACAACAGCAAATGAAAACAGTTGTTTTCAGTCATATTATCCCACATTTAGTACGAAGTGTTAACTAGAGAACAATGAATTGTGAATGTTACTTTGATAGCTTGGACATCCTTACAACTATTTCTGGATAACTGGAAAGCAGCCAGCAATTTCTAACGCTGATCATGACTGGTAAACTGATCATATAAAATTAAGGTCCGTTACATATACATGTATATCTCCTAAGGCTAAGACGTGCTTCCTTTCATCTTAGTACTCTCGTTACTCCTTCAACCTACGCTGCCAGTTTCTTGTGTCAGATTTTTTGCTGGTTTTGTTTTGTTTGTTTACTTCACGCTTTTTAACCCTTTTAGTCTCAAATTCATTTTATTGGGAGTTAAAATGTGACGAAATTGGATTGTTGAAAATTTATCTTGTGATTATTTGTTTAAAAGAGCTCCAATAGGAGCTCTTTTAAACAAATGATCCTAAGATAAATGTTCAACAGGTTTTTTTAGATTTGAGTTTCGACAGTGAAACTGACAATTGTTGAGCTTGGCATGCATAGGGTTAAAATGATTATTAGATTACTAACGTCATTTATTAGAGACAGTCACTACTGTTGTGTTGCGATGCAACCCACCATACAAACAATGGTGTACTCAATACGCTTCACTAAACAAAACTTAAAAGTTACAGTGGTCCTGTGATTACAATATAAAAACCGACCAATCGAAATGTTGCTTCCTTTTGTATAGTTGTGGAAGAAATATTTCTTCTAATTTGCTCAAACCACTGGCTGATCAATGGACGCTTTCGGTCCCTTGTGGGCAAGCAATGTAAAGAGCATTACGATCTATCTGAACAAGCTTAATCTTATACACTGTTACTTTTGTAACAATTGTATTATGCCGTTATTATAAATTTAAGTTGCCATCTACGTTTGAATTGATCAATTTATGCCGGGCAAAACACAAAGTTCATAGAAATAACAATAACATCGTCTCTGTAAAAGAAAAGCTGGTTATTGTGTTTGCTGCTGCACTTGGTCTAAAATATGTTATTGTCAGGGACATTAGGCAATTCGATACCTATTTTGTTAGGGTTAAGAAGTATTTTTGTTTAAGCCTTACCGTGTGGTATATATTTTGGAGATGTTATCCTTAGTGGCGTGTCCCGGAAAGTTTAGAAGTTTGCCTAACCCAAACTGCTTGTTTCTCAATGCAGCTCACGGAAACATCCGGGTCAGGCTAGCAGCCTGACCCGGATGTATCCGTGACTCGCACGGTAAGGGTTAATTGGCATTTGAAATTTTGGTGGAAGAATTAAAAATAAACTTGGAAAATGTACAAGAAGGTATATGGAAGGGTCGCAAGAACACGATACCAAATTTTAATGAAAAATATTTATGCAGTTTTTTAATTTGTGTATATTGCATATGAACCTGTTTGTTTGGTCATGTTTGAGCCTAATCTTTGAAAATATATCTGTAATATCTGCAATGACAGGAATTAGAAATTGTTTCTTCTTAAGCAACGATTTTCATGTGATGTGTTGTTTAAGTTAGCTTTAGAGATATGACAGACATAATAAAATGTTACAATAAACCATATAATTTGTTTTATTGTACAGACAGTGGCTTGACCTTTTTTGAAAGCTGATGTCACCTTACATACCAATTTGTTTTGATGTTTTAAAGTCTTGTCTATTAGATCATTTTTGACATGGAGAATATTTCATATAAAATGCCATTCAATATTGTATGTCAACATTACAATAATCACTGGCGTTTTACATTTTTAATTTGTTTTACAACTTCGAATAATAATTAATTTTTCTTCAAATGAAACTATGGCTTAACATAATGTTAATAAAATTGCTTTCAGTGACAGAATAAAGTGTAATTACCAGGTGAAGGATGATATGGTCATTTGTTCTGTTCCAATAATAATAGGATCCCCATGTTGTGTCATAATTTAGGCCCCCGTTTCACAAAGACGTCATAACTATAGGACGTCGTAAACCATGTCACTGTAAATGAATTTGGTCTACAAATGCAAAAAAATCGTCATGAAGTTATGACGTCGGGCTTGTACATTTAAATAAACCGCCAATAAAAATCAGAGTTCTTGGCCTCTAAGATATTTTGGCTCATAATCACTGTCACTGTGGTTAAAAAGGTTAGTTTACAATTTATAAAAATGTTGTAAACGATGCACTTTCCAAAGAAAAACTTGATTTTCTTTAGAAAGTGCACAGTTTACAACAAGGTTAGTGTTTATATACTTGTTATTTGCTTTGATCACCAATGCTAGAATTATTGAAAACTGCTCCATTTAAAAACAATTCTTGAAAATTTACAATTTACAATAATCCTGGCATTTGTATAGCAAACCTACTCGTCAACTGTGAACACTAGATTACGTATATCTGTACTCATTTTCACAAAGTATCGAGGCATATGATTGCGTCTTTATCAGATGAATGTAAGGCCAATTTTTAAATTATACGATTTAGGATGCTTTTCATTTACAATAAGAATAGGCGGTCGAAAAAAACCGCTACGGCTCTTTTATTTGATAAGACTGATCACTGTCTCATTGTTAGTGCCGTAGCCAGCGCATCAGGCGTGGAACCAGTTTTTCACTTGATAACCCATACAAAGTGTTTCATTACAAACCAGATAAACGGGTCTGGTATAATAGCTCCATACATCATGAAAATAGGCTGCAGATGTTTTGCGTTTGTGATAGCATGCATCGCATTATGCTTTGACACGGCTGCGATTTATTGTATTGCTATCATGTTTACCGCTCAGTCAGTGGTAAAGACAAATCTAAAAATTATTTATTTTCAGGTTTTGACACTTTTACATTCAGCGGATCAGTAAACCAAGTAGCTTAAAATAATGGCCTGAAAAGGACCTGGATAAGGAGTATGTATGTTCCCTAAAACTTTGTAAAATATACGTTCAAACAAAATGACAATAAGAATACACCTGAAGCATAAATCTTGCATTTTAGGGTCCCAGGCTATAAGGTGGGTGTCCCTCTCTGACACAGCTTCTTAAAATTATTTTTGGGCCCCGTTCTTCAAAGCGATTTTAGACTAACGTAATCATTATTGATTTTTAAAACGATGTCCTGTGAGGTTTTTTCTTATCATAGTCTTACGACTGTCGTAGCGCAGAGATTGATTTGAAACCGGTGCCGAATGGCACCGGTTCCAAACCAATCCCTGCACTACGACAGTCGTAAGCCAATGTTATATTTTAGCACTTACGATCAACTTAGCTTAAGATTGCTTTGAGGAACGGGCCCCAATTTTTTAATGTATATTTTCTGGTACTGCAAAATGTTCATGGTACCGGTGATTGCAAACGGTGTCAGTGGAATGGTTGACAGTGGTAACTAAACACCAACAATAACGTCGATTTTATGGTTTTGTGGCGTCCCTTCGCACATACACGTAAAACAGTTTACTTTCCTTGTCAAATTTTATGCGTTTGGGACGCATAATTTTGCGTCCGGTAAAACCCTGGACATCTATAAAAGTTCTGACATAGGCTTCTCCACTTTTTAACGTCCCTCAAACAACTTAACTGTTAACAAATCTTAAACTTACAAAAGGGATCCGTTTGTGATGAGCCGTCTATTGCTTCTGCAGATTGTGCTATTCTGTTTCGTCCACCGATGACGTCAAACAGGTCAGTCATACCTGGACCACTGAACGAATGCCTGTGTGTTGTATCTAGGACAAAAAGTGGACAGTACAATATCACAGAGGTTATTAGTGTAGTTTACTTTTGCCCAAATTGTTGTTAAACATGCGAAGCTATTGGCTTAATGTTCTAATGTTAAATTCATCGCAATTTACTTAGTCATAGTTTGGTCTCTAAATGCTAAAATCGTTGTAATTTCTGCACATTTATTGGAAACAATTTACCGCCATGAGTCTGTTTTCCAAATGCCAAAATTTACAAATGGCAAATTCGTTGTAAAATGCATGTGCTTTCGCCGATGAAAATCAATTTTACATTAACAAAAAAATTGTAAAAAGGCCACATTAAAAATTGTGTAGAACGTCATTGTGGCGACACGCTTATGGATTGATATAAGATAACCCTTACCGTGCGGCATAGTTTTGGAGAAGTTATCTTAAATGGCGTGTCCAGGAATTTTTTTCCCAGATTTCGTCGATCTCAATTAGTGCCCCACCCGACATTAATGCCTGTCTGTTAATGCTGCTCACGGAAATATTTCCGTGATCCGCACGGTTAGGGTTAACCCAAAACGATCTCGATATTATTGGTAAATTGTTACACCCCTACCTGCTACGCTACAAGAGGTCAAACAAATTGTGACTTATTCTAAGATAAATGCGCAACCAAAACTAACAACAACATGTTCATTATACAATAACAGTATTTCCGTTATCCAGTACATGTCGGCTTTTGACCGGTACAATATTACCAGGACCGGTAAATTTTAAGTGTGTCGGTCCCTTTGTCAGGTAGAAATATCATTGGCAATAATTAAGTCGAGTCTCGGATTCTATTTTATCATGCTGTTGACAACTAACGATATAAATATGCAGTTTTTAGCTGAGAAACATAGCTTGGTCCATTGCACTACGTTTCACTCCCCTTAAGGGAGTGAAATATAGTACAATGAACCAAGCCATGTTTCTTACCTATCAGTTGATATCAGCAGTGTTACAGCTAGGGGTGTAACGATTCACCGATAGTATCGATATCGTCATCACCTGTCATATGATACGATGTATCGATGAAACTTTCATTTAGGCAATATATCACGATACTTTTATCGTGAATATAGACGATACATCGATGTATCGCCACCAATGACAATATATCTCGATACCGCGTAGGTAACCTCAACAAGACTTCACTAAAAGACTAGTTGAATTCTATATCAGAAATTTGTTTTTCTTTAGACAAGTATCGTGATACATATCGTCTCGGCACCCATGTATCGTGATATTTTTCATCTCACACTTCATTGGACAATACTTTTGTGATAAATCTTATCGTCATGAAATGTAAGTATCGGTATATATCGTTTCACAGCATTGTCCACGATACACAGCTCTAGTTGAAATCCTTTACTGTAATAATTTGTGTAAAAGAGCTCCAAATGGAGCTCTTTTACAAAAACTATTAAGCCACACTTTTTTTTCATTTCTTGCTTAATGAAGCCGCCAACCCTAAATTGGAAAAAGTGGAGAAAAAATTAATTGAGATTTGCTATTTTTTTAATAAAACTATCAATTAAAACCAAAAACATAAAAATGAAATCTACCTGAAGAAATCATCTTGCTGGTACGAATTTAGTATCA
>JAULCD010245572.1:0-10337 GCA_032361085.1 Calliostoma canaliculatum
AATGGGCGGATGACATCAAACCTCTGTTCCTTATACAGGGACTACTGGACTCGTTTGGACCAAACAGTAAAGGTGAGATTGTCTCTATAAGTTTGTGAAACTTTGGTAACCTGAGACATCTAATATTTTAAATAACAACGAGCAGGTTATTAACTATAAACCACTATCAGCATTCACAGTCACCAGTCAAAACTGTCTCCCACAGGAGACATCACTTGTGTGAGATTAAACGTGAAACATTTGAAAGTGATTGATGATGTCAAATATATCAACACCAGTTAATAATAGTTTAAAACTGTTAGACAAGCCTATGTTTCAAATTTATATCAACTCGTATCGATACATTTGATATCAGAAGACACGAGTGAGGGAACCTCCATTATCTCACTGACGTAAAACAAACTGATATTAAGGGTTTTCTTGAAGATCTCCATTTATCTAACCAAGGTAAAATAACTGATATTTAGAGTTTCATCCAGAAATTCTGATGTACAAGAGGCTACATTCTGACCCATTTCACACTTTCACTGAAGTATTTTGCATGTGATAAGCTACATTCTGTATTTATTTCTAAATGATTGACGCTTGTTATTCAGTCTGTAAGTGGAAATATACTCAATGATAGTTCCCCCTTAATGTTTTTGTAAAGTATTGGCCTTTAAATTCATAATATGTATTAAAAATGTTTGCACTGTAATTTTGTGATTGTTTAAATCGCTTGCAGATACAACCAACTGTTCTTACTGCAAGGAGCTAGGGGAGACAACTGCTGCTGTGGTTTGGTGTTCAGTCTGTGATGACGCGCTCTGTGAAAAGTGTGTCTTGATTCACAAACGCATCCCAGCCACTCGGAATCATGAAGTGGATGACCTTTCAGCAGACGTCAAGGTCAGGAGGAGACGTAAGCATCCTTGCAAAGAGCACCCAAACGAATTCATTGAGTTTCATTGCAAAGATTGCAGAAAGGCCGTCTGCCACAAATGTCTGTCAATATACCACCGCAAATGTGAGTCAGTCGTGACACTTGAGTCGGAACTTGAGAAGATGAAAGAACACCTCAAGAAGAGTCTCACAAAGTTGTTAAATAAAGGACAGGAGGTGAAGAGAAATACAGAGAATGTGAAAACAAACATCAGTACACTCCAACAAAACAAGTCTCACATTGAAACAGAAATCAAAGCTACATCCACAAAAGTGATACAAGCTGTGAAGCAGAAGGAAGCCAAGCTTCTGGTAGAGTTGTCTGAGGTTACAGAGAAAAACATCGAGGAACTGAGAACCAGGGTGAAGACAGTAGACATAGCGACCCAGGTGTACCAGCAACAGACAGAGTTGATCAACCAGGCCTTGTGTTCAGATAGTGAGGTGGAGGTGTTCCAGATGTACCAGTCCTGTGAGGAGGATGTTGTGGACTCACTGGGTCTGAGTGAGTTGGAGGGAGGAAGAGAAGTCAGCATCAGCTACACAGTGGACACGGACAAACTCATGGGAACTGTCACCGAGTTGCAGCTGGGCACGATCGACGTCAGACAGAAGGGAGTGTTCAATGTGGAGGCTACACCAGTATTAGAGCGAACAATCAATGTGAAAGTATCAAATGACAGAAGCGAGCCATGTGGCCATGACGTTCTATCATTAGATGCGAATGATACAAATGTTGTTGTTATTACAGATTACAGTAACAGTAAAGTTAAGTCCTTCTACAAGAACAATGGCAAACCAAGTCAGAGTAATCTTCAGTTGAAAGACAGACCTTGGAGACTTACACGGGTTAAACACAACCAGGTAGCTGTCACTGTCCCAAACGGTAATCAGATTGTGATTGTTGAAGTCAGACCCGAGCTCGCTTTACTTTCAACACTAACAACCAGGAAACGGTATCTTGGAATAACCACATTTTCACCTTCAACTATAGCAGTGAGTTCTGTGTCACCTCCTTCAGTCGACATTCTGGACCTGTCAGGATCACTCATCCGTACAGTGTGTCAGGACACAGCTCTTTTACAATTTCCTGATTATCTGTGTACCTCAAACAAGGGAAACATCATCGTATCTGATTCTGGTACAAAATCTGTTCTGTGCCTCACAACAACGGGAGACGTACAGTTCATTTACAAACTGACTGGAGGTCAGCTGCAGAGTCCACAAGGTGTCACATGCACCAGCACAGGGGACATTCTGGTGGTTAACTTATTGGGACACAGTGTTGTCCATCTCAACCAGGAGGGACAGTTTGTGAAGAACCTTCTGACATCACAGGATGTACGGAACCCGCGGGGTGTCTGTGTTGATGACACAGGCAGACTTTATGTTTGTTCAGAGAATGTTGTGAAAGTTTTCAACATGATATGAACAGACTCTTGCAGACTTGAAATGTGTGCACACAACATAGGTATGACTAATGTAGTCATGTACTTTAAAATATCACTTTCGTGTTCAGTCTAAACAAAAACGATGAGAGAGTAATATGGAATTGGGCTAAAACCTTCAATTTACAAATGTCAATGTACAACTGTACACTTTTAAAACAAATACAAGCTTCAGTTTACAAACACTAAAATTGTTATAAACTGTTCATTTTATGAAAGATCTAGTTTTATGTGGTATGTCTAGGTTTTAAGTGTACAAATACTAAACAAACGTAAACTATTTAGTTTACATAGTAAAACCTGTTTAGAAATTGAAAAGTTTACAACGATTTTAAACTTTAATTGTTTTAGTTGAGAAATATAAATCATTGAAAGCTGTGGATTTTCCAGAGAAGACCCAAAATGCCCAAAATCGTTGTAAAATGTGCACTTTCCAAAGAACAACTAGTTTTCTTTGGAAAGTTCACAGTTTACAAAGATTTTGGAATTTGTAAACCAAAATTTGCTTTCTTAGAAAAACAAGTGAACAGTTTACAACGTTTCAATTATTGCTATTTTCGTAGTTTTAAAAATACTTGTTGTAAACAGTGCACTTTCCAAACAAAATTGAAGTTTTATAACAGTTCAGTGTCAGCTATCGTTTACTTAGAACTGGTGTGACAACGCCATATATTTGAGTGATTACAATATACTTGCTGGTAATAAAACAATACACAGACGTAAAATGCCCATTAACCCCCCAGAACGCGGAATTGAGTTCAAGTAATTCCCCAGCCACGAGCTTTGTGACAATGGCCCGTTCTACAAAGCTATCGTAAGCTAAGATCGATCTTAGTCAATATTTTTTCATGATCGTTAAACACTTCTTTTGAATCAAACAGCCATACGGAGCTTGGGACGAAACAAGGTCTTATTTCACAAAGTCTTATAAAGCTAAGATGTCTTATCTTTTATCTTAGCACTCTCGTAACGAGAGCGCTAAGATTAAAGGTGAGACGTGTTAGCCTTACAATCACTTTGTGGAACGTAGCCCTGTTAAACAGCTGTCACTGGGGTCATGGGTATACATATGCCAAAACCGCAGTAAACTGCACTTTCCAAAGAAAAATAACTGTTTTTCTTTGGAGTGTGCACAGATTACAACAAGATGTGAAATGTAAACCAAACCCCTTGGTCAAGTGAAACTTATCCTAGCGTCAATAATGACCAATAGCATTTGTTAGTGAGTGCAAATGTAACTGCCAGCTGTGAATGTAAATGTTAACCCTTACAGTGCTGAATAAGGCTAAGTAGATTTTAAAACTGTGACTGCCTTGTGCTTTTAAAAAAACCTATTCTGTTGTAATTTGTTTAAAAGAGCTCCTGTAGGAGCTCTTTTAAACAAATTACAACAGGGTGGGTTTTTAACAGCTTATTTTAGGCTGAGTTTTAACAAAGAAATTGAAAAGAATTGGGCTCAGCACTTTAAGGGATAAGATCATGGATATTAGAGCTGTATATTGTGGACAATGCTGCGTATTTCATGTCGATACTATATATCCCAAAAGTATTGTCCGATGAAGTGCGAGACGATTTATATAATGATATATGGGTGCGGAGACGATATGTATCACGATACTTGTCTGAAGAAAAAACAAACTGCTGGTGTAGCATTCACCTTATCTATTTGACGTACTTGTTTCATTTTCTAATCCCTTTTTTGTAGTACGGACTTTTCCGACATGTGGTAAATGAACTTAGTGCTAACGAGTTACTTTCCCAGCATTTCATTACAAACTTAATTCTTATAATGTCTTGTTGAAGTTCACTATATATGCGGTATCGGAATGTATTGTCGTTAGTAGCGATACCACGATGTATCGTCTATAGTAACGATGAAAGTATCGTGATATATTGCCTAAATGAAATTTTCATCGATGCATCGTATCATGTGACAGGCGATGACAATCTCGATACTATCGGTGAGTCGTTACACCCCTAATGAACATTGTACATCAATATATCCAAAAGCCACAGCGATTTTAGTAAGTTACATGTATTTCATTCTTTTGTACATATATTTCTCTCTACCAACTGATACCTGTGTTCAAACATCTTGTATAAATGTGTAAATATGTGATTGTAAATATTTTTGGAAGGGTATTTCTAAGTTGTAAGAACTTACCCCTAATTTTCACTTCTGTGAATAAAATATGTTTAAAACAAAGCTGTGAAGTTATTTTTTTTATCATGAATCGGAAAAAAACATAATAAAATATAACTGTAACATGTGAACACAACATCCGCTCCTCTAATGTCGAAATTCCAAATAAAAATCAGCAAATGAAAACCTCTGTTTTAATTTGTTTAAAAGAACCCCAGAAGAACCTATTTAGACTTACAACAAAGTAGATTTTCTACAGTACATAGCGGTTACAGTTTAAATCCAGGTGTTCTATTTTAAATCAGAAGTGACTTTTTAAATGGAAAAAGTTTACACATGCCTCAACTGTTATAAACTGTGCATTTTGCAAATAAAAAAACGTTAACAGATTTTACATTAACAAACTATCTCTTTTGTTTCACTGAGGGTACGTATTTATTTTTGTTGATCGTAGATGTAACATTTTCCTCTTGGTTTTAACCCTCAAAGTGCAAAGCTCAATAATGATTAGATTTCAATGAAAAGATTCCATTATAAATAGGCCGTTGAAATTATTCCCTGTAATAATTTGTTTGAAAAAGCTCCTATAGGAGCTTTTTCAAACAAATTATCACAGAATAAGTTTTCACCAGCACAAGGTAGTCACAGTATTAAATTTTCTCACAGTTTTAAATCGATCTAAAATCAATTCAAACGCAAACATTTGCACTAATTTACCCTTTAGTTTTGTTGTGCATCCCACGTATTGTATCTCTTATAGATAATTCTGTCTCAATAACGGTATTATTTGTACACATATAGTTTTGTATGTGATAGAAATCATATATTTTTTCCTATTTTGCGACAGTCTCTCTATCGAAATGATATAAATTTTGGGTGATTGTAAAATACTTTATGTACGCTTCTAAAACTTGTAAATGTTAATTCAAAGTATAATGCCCGAGAAAAGTAACTAAATATACTTAACTCTTCGGTTTGGTTCACACTTACAAAATCTATTTAAACTGTTGACTTTTGAAAGAACTTTTGTGTTTACTGTAACGCTAAAGGTAGAACGGAAGCATTGAAGGGATGAAATATATTTTATCTTAGGCGCAATATTTAGTTTGTTGAGTGCACAAATTAATATACTGCACGCTCAAGTTGGTTATCTTGATCACACAATACAGTATATTGAGCGCTTAAATTAGTATTTAAATGCTCAATTTGATGTTTAACATCATTTACTGGAACATATATGTTCAGGAATTTACTGGACACAAAATCCTGCGTCCTATACGATAAAATGTGACAAGGGACGCAAAAATATTTACGTGTACGTCCGAAGGGACGCAAACCCCACCACAAAACCAGTGTTCTTCCTGGCTGTTAGATCTGTCACTGTCAACCATTACACTGATACGGTTTGCAATTACCGATTCCATGGAAATTTTCACAGTACCAGAAAATATATATTAGAAATCTAAGCCCCATTCCTCAAAGCAGTCATAAGCTACTTTGATCGTAAGTGCTAAAAATAAGATTGGCTTACGATTGTCGTAGCACAGAGATGGCTTTGGAACCGGCTCCAAAGCGATCTCTGCGCTGTGACAGTCGTTAGCCTATGATGAGAAACAAAGAACAGGACATTGTTTTAAAAAATCACTTACAATCAACTTCGCGTATGATCGCTTTGAGGAACGGGGCCCTGAAATTATTTCAAAGAAGCTGTGTCAGAGTAGGACCCCCAAGTTATAGCCTGGGACCCTTAATTTTTTTAGTTGCGAGTCCCAAGGCCTCTTAAATTTGTACGTCGACGTAAATCCCTGTATGCTTGCTTGACTGCTGGTTAAAATGGATAGACTTATACCCTTTCTGGAACACTGGGGTATAAAAAGAAAAGAAAGACATCAAACAAGTAAAGAATATTAAGGCATGTAAAACATGTTTGTCACACTTAAAACGATGCAAAGTGGAAGTTAACTAGGTGCTTATGATGAAACGATGTAAAAGTATGCACACTTATCATAAACATTGATAAGGTATGTGTTAAAGTTCATCATCGTCTTTACATTTGTTAAAACTATTCTTTCTTATTGATTTGTATCACTATTTTGCTTTATCACATAAAGCGGTCCCAGTGTCATGTAATACAAAGAATTATAACATGAACATAAATAGGAGTTTATTGCAGGTTGTATAGTGGTTTACCGACTTCTAATATTGGCATAAAGTTTTATAAACACTAGCGTAAAGTATGATGGCTGAGAGGGCCATCTCAATATCGCGTTCTATAACCCACGCGATATGGCGATACCGCAATAAGACGACACGACATGGCGATAGCACATCACGACATGGCGATAATATCGCCATGTCGTGTTGTGCTATTGCCATGTCCTCTTATCGCGATATCGCAATATCACCATGTCGCGTCGTCTTATCGCTGTATCGCCATATCGCGTGGGCTGTAGAACGCGATATTGCAATGGCCCCTCTCGGCCACCATAGTAAAGCTTGAATAATTTGTTTTGTACTTCGGCGATATGTATATGTAGTATCACATGAACATAAAAATATAAACATTAAGTGTGAACTAGTATACACAGGTGTATATTAGATGTGGATACCATGCATTTTTATACTTCAAGCAGAGAAAAGCTCAGTTTCCAGTTGAATTAAAAACTATTCTTTCACTGAGGTGAGGCAACAGTATTTAAAATTTAAGCATGTTTGTGTTTTGTACAACGTATTTTTACTGGATATTTGATAGTGCCATCGTTTAGAACCTTTCAGTAATACTGCTGATTTTTACATTTTTGTAATCATCTATTAAAGTTTAGTCAAGTGTCAAGATTGCTTGTGTTGTGTTATCAATCTTACGATTCTTAACTATAACAACATCGTCATTTGTGTGATGATTTTTATGGTTGTTTGTTTCATAACATTCTCACCTTATTGCAGTACGTAAATCATCAAGATACTAACTTGAGAGCTCAAGATATTAACAAATGTGCGCTTAACATACACATTTGTTCCCTCAAGATATTAATGTGTGGGCTCAAGACACAAACTCGTGCACTCAAGATAAAGGTTATTTCATCAGATCCCTTTAGCGCTTTCATACCACTACAAAGTCTTAATTACACAATTATTTACTTTAAAGTTATATTTTTTAGATAATAATTTTAATGTAAAACGTGCACGAGTCCTGTTTGTAGAAACAGACGTTTCATTGACGTTTGCTTGAACGATCCGGGATTGGAACCTGTTATGTATGTGTGTAGTGAAACAGGTTTAAGATACGAGTGTGTATGTGTGATGGGATCAGAGGTATTACCTCCCTTTACTCGCATGATCCGAGAACGGATTACACGCCTCTTTGTACATCGATCGCGCTTGGCTTGTGACAGAAGTGTTGTGCTCCTGAAATTTCAAGGTGAGAGGAACAACTAAACTCATGGTATCCATCACATTGAATGATTAGTCATTAAGTGTTGTTGACATACTTGACAAACTGTTTGAGGGCATTTGAGAAGTTGTGAGTACACGATGTGACATAGCCAACTTTAAACAAGGAAGTAATTCTCACGACCGCAGACGCTGATAAAGGCGCTTGTGTTGAAAAAAAGTTCGACAGTGGTGGTATTCGAGGTAGATTTAAACTAATTTCCGCGCACTTACATCAGTGTTATGAGTTGAAATGGCGAGTAGATACGTCCCCATTGTGGTAATTCTCAAAAAAGTGTCAGTAAACATGAAGTAGCAATGCTCATGGCAAGAGGAGGTAACTCTTCCTGCACTAATCCTCAAAGCTAGTTTAACACAATTCGGAGGGGCGGTTCAAAATCCCATCTCTAAACTCATTGTTTAACACAGAAAGCGGAAAAATCAACGTAGATCACAAACTAGGTTAGAGGTTGCATTCTGTTATTAGAACAGTTGCTAATTACAATATATTTGAAAACCAAATTGGCAGTCCTAAGTTGCACTTAAATAAAATCAAACATTTCTTTCATTTTATATCTAAGAGCTTTCAAACACGATAATAGTAAGTTATTTGTGTGTGTTTTTTTAAAAACAAGTATCTTTTTGATGTACACATGCCATCTAAAATACAATTATTTACATTAAACAACACGGCATGTAAATAAATCAACCACTTCCGTAACAGTAATAACTACTGAACCACACTGAAATATGTGTATACACTGATTTTAAATAAATAAATATGGTAACTTAAGAAGCTGATAACTTTTTTAACGTTACATGTATTATGTTAATTTTTTTAAGACTTACCCAAACCTTAAACTACTGATTGTAATACAACCACACCAATAAACTGTATTTGAAGCATAAAACAGTTTGTAACTAAACTGAAAAGAATAACTAACCATTTCGTTTTCAGACATAGTGCTGAAACTAGATAGAAAGCGTAAAGAAAACTCGGATCAAATCAATCAAACAAGACCATGCGATTACAATTTATATCAATGACATTAAACATGGCAATGCTGTGTTTGTTATATTAACATGTTCGTGGTGTTTTACTTGCTGGCTTGTCTCTCTTCCTATTGTGAGCTTTGCTGAAAAGAGATCTATGTCTACATGATGATTGATGAACATTTATAAACAGTACACATCAGTACTCATGGACATATTTTAACCAGAGGTATTTATGAGTATGTCTTAAGACCTGAATAAGACAACACATATCACTTTTTCTGTTTTGCCACAGCAGTAGTGTAAAGAGTGCTTGAAGCAGAAAACATTCCACGTTAAATACTTTTTCATTGTCACATACAAATGGAATTTGAAACATGTGTTGTGCTATACTCATGGTTTTTTTTAACTTATAAAACTAATTTATTTTCAAAGATGTAGTTTAAGTAAAAAAGTATGTGTTCATAATAAACTTTTTTTGTATGATGAACTTGTCGGTTTTTGTTCATTTTGCCGTACTCCTCGCGTATGAAAAAGTTTATTTTAAGCACATAAGCTCTTAGTACTTAAAAAGTCTTATGGATGAGGCACATATTGACCTAGTATAATCATAAATAATATGCACAATAAAAAAAAGTCTGTGGTCCCTAGTTATACTAAATGCAGTACATGTCTTTAGTCATCAGGTTTTACAAACTAGTTTGTTCACTAGTCAATTCATATGGCTTGTGTCATCGATCTGTATTGTAAGTATTTATTTTGCACCGTAACCAAGTTACACACCCATGATAAAGTAAATGTACTATAGGACTATTAGGTAGACATTTCTACTTTCGTTATAATATTTATCACCAGTATTTTGGGGATACGGGACCTGCTGTTGTCAAAGAGAATATTTAATATATTTGTATTTGATTTTACCAAGTAACATGCCAGTGATAAAGGAAACGTGCAAATTGTCCTGTTAGTTTTTACTTTGTATATATTGTATATATGTTCGAGGACCAGATTAACGTTCTAATGTTGACTTTTTGGATGATCTGATTAATTTCCTAATACTTATTTCAAAAAAGAGTAAAATCAAGTTAGTTTTGATTCAATCTATTTGCTGGTTTGAATTTTGAAAGAGTTTTGTGACAAGGAGTTGAATAATTTGGATATTTAATTGAATAATCACACATAGTTGAAGTGACATTTGTAGTGAAAGGTCTGTTTTTTTAGCTATGAGTTGATATCATTAGTGTTTCAGCAGAATAAAGGTTTAGTAATTATAACCTACTAGGGTGACCGGCAGAAAATGACAAGGACCGGTATTCATTTAGACAGGCGGTCCCTGTGACCGGCTTTTAAAAAAAGCCATTGGAAACACTGATTTATATCATTTGTGGATAATATAATACGTA
>JAULCD010245794.1:0-10336 GCA_032361085.1 Calliostoma canaliculatum
CCACTCAAATTGTACAACACTTTCTTGAAAATCCTCATCACCCCCCCTATCCATAAATTATGAACGGTCCCTTATTATAAACATTTAAAGTGTTGTTAGCACAAAATTTGCTCATTTCAGTTTTCAAATTCCAACTGAAACAGGCTGTTGAAAATGTAATCTGTGGTCATTTGTTTAAAAGAGCTCCTACAGGAGCTCTTTTAAACAAATTATCACAGAATACGTTCTCAACAGCACAAGGTGGTCACAGTTTTAAGGCTGAGATTAACTCAGCTCTTTAAGGGTTAAACAAGTTTAAAGACTTTCTCATTATTTATAGCTACCTATTTTCATCATTGAGTTGATCCTGCCACTTCAACTCTCCGGATTTGATGACGCTGTCATACCATATGACCTTTGACCCGCTGACCTCTGAATGACATCTTTGTGTTAGGTAGGCAACAAAGTCTCTCAAGTTCTTCACTTTATCCTCCTGAACATGAAGATCAAACTCATCATATTATTATCAAGCTTACAGCTATTCATTAGAGTCTTGCTGAGTAAACATAGAATTTTTTCATAATTTAAACAATCTATATCAGTTTCCAGCTGTGAATAGCTGAAATATTGTTCAAGTGGTGTTAAAAAATAGCTAACTAATTAACAATATCCAATAATATAATTATGATTACCTCAATGACATTTTCAATGTTGACGAGCCAGCCGTCAAACCTGTAGTACTTCATAATGTCCACCATTTTGTTCGCGAGTCCACGGAAATTTCGCTGAGACTTGAGAAACTCCTCACACACAGCCTTCCCATCAGTCCACTCGGTAATAAATGTGCCTGGTAACACAAGGTTTGTCAACAATAGGAATGAAAAAGAACTGCCAATACGTAGGTCATCTTGGTACGTTTGAATCAATTGTTATCAATACACGGGTCATCTCAGTGCATCTCAGAAATATGACAAGATCGTTATAAGATAGTGAGTAGACTGTGACAAGATTGTTACCAGAGAGAGATTAGATGTGACAAGATGCTGACAATAACATGAGTAAAAGACAACAAGATTGTGACAAATGGTGACAAGTTGGACATAAGATTGTGATACCATAGTGACAAGATGGTGACTCTCTGGTGAGGAGAAGCAACTCACCTAACATCTTAACACCGTGCCGGTGAGCTGTATTTGTCCAGACAGGAGGCGGTATGGTGACGAGATGGTGACTGAAGTACACAAACATGTCCAGGTACTGCCAGTGATAAAACCGATATCCAATGTCTCCACAGCCTTCCACAAACCTGAATGAGAATAAACAAATGATAGGTTACCATGTAACTGCCACTTGCAGGAGGAAAGCCTGCATCATCAATGCAGCTATGTGATGCAGAGAAACCTGTATGCACAAATAATATGCTGCAATGTCCTCACTGCATTTTTGTGAGAAATTTTAACAATATTGTCAACAGTTTTTCAGACATAGAGCTGCCATTGACAATCAGAAAAAAGACTGGTATTGTAATGTGAAATCTGAGAATCTTAGTCATACAAACCCACCAAAGATAATAACAGGGTCCCATCCCTCAAAGCATTCTCAGGCTTAGTTTATGTAAGTGCTAAAATAAAACATTGCTTTACAACTGTCCTTGGGCAGAGATCACTTTGGATCGGTGCCATTTGGCACTGGTTCCAAATCGATTTCTGCACAACGATAGTTGTAAGCCTATAATAAGAAACAACTATGCAGGACATTGGTTCAAAAATTACTTTCGATTGTCTTAACATTAAGGAATGGGGACCAGGTATTGCACTCTAAAGTTCCTGTTCATCCAAACTGGCTCCAACAATAGATATTGTTTGTGTGATATCAAGCGATATCTCCTAGATGATATCGTCACATTTGATGGCTCACAGTAGCCCAGAATTAAAGCCAGTAAAACTCACAAAATGGTTTCATGTCATTGTATGATTTTGAATGAGAAATAGATTCTCACCTTTGTGTCTGATATATCAAATATATCAACACAATGCCTTAGAGTTTATAAACGTTTAACAAATCTTATTTATACATTTGATATCAAAAGACACTTCAGTGAGATTATCAATATTTTGAACAGAACAGTTCTTCATTGCTGAGAAGATACCAGTAACTGACTTTTATAAATTAATTCTTTTTGCATGTTAAACTGATTTCTGAGAGAGAGAGAGAGAGAGAGAGAGAGAGAGAGAGAGAGAGAGAGAGAGAGAGAGAGAGAGAGAGAGGTTAGGGTATAATGCCATTTTCAATATTTTTCTGTTATATCGTGGCGGTCAGATTTTACAACTGGGAATAACCAGTATGGCTGTGTAAAACCTGTGGTACTGGTACTGACGAACCAAGGGTGATGCAAGCATTGCATCCTGTCCTCACAGCCCCCTGTAGTATGGTTCAATAGTTCTCGACAGCTGAAAGTGATGACAAGCTTCTGGAATGTTTGTGTGCATGTCTGCTTGTACTAGATCGGGTATTTCACCAATTTTTATCGTGCTAGCTCACAGATACATCAGGACGCAGTTTACATGAATATCTTACTCAGACACAGTATACTGACTCTGTGGCAACCAGTTTTTACGACAAACCTTCGCAAGAGCACATTTTATAACATCTTTTGATTTGACTTGTCCGAAAGACAACTCGATTCTATTCTGTTTTCAGAGCAGATGCTCTAACAACTACACCACAGAGGCCAGTAAAATTAATTGAAAACTTGAAACTTGTGCTTTTGAAAATCTATTTTTGTGGTAATTTGTTTAAAAGAGCTCTTTTAAACAAATTACCACAGGAAAGGTTTTCAAGAAGGTGCTCATGATTTTAAGTTTTACTAATTTCAGTTCTGCAATAATAGGTTTACGTATTCGACTCAAATTCTGCGTTTAAAAACAAACTGAGAATTAATTTTCAGATTATGTGATTTATATAATATTAATAATTGTTTAACCAAATTTTAAGTAACATAGATTTTGACAATCTTAGCACCTTTTACATTTTGAACTTTTTCAGGAATGTCAACAGGACAATGAAAAAAGATATAAATCTAAAATTTTGTAGCTAAAAGGTTATAAAAAAAAGTAATTTACCATCAGTGAACAATTATGAGACTCGACACAAAAGAAAACAGCTAGAAATATAAAATTTCAAACTTTAATGGCAAAATTACGATTGATGAACAGTTTTGACTATCCCAACATTCCAGGTGTGACATGAAGCGAACCACATACTCTACCTGTTAATTAAATTGATGGTTAATGGCCTCGCTTGGTGAATTCAGCATCGTTGTACCATGACTAAAAATGATGAAGTCATGCATAGAAAATTTTCGAGCACCTGTGGGATATCCAATTGTTTTGTTTCTATTCAGAAAACGAATGAAATACTCATCAATTCTGATTAATTATTTAATTTTTTTGGTAATTTTAAACATTTATGTACATTTTCTTTTTACCACAAAATATGGTTATTTGTTTTAAGGACAACAGTATGAACATGTGTTAAACGCTTGTGATTTGCAATAAGAGGTTTTCTTCTCGATTTTTGCTGAAATTATTCATAGGTTTCTGGTTGTTGAAAAAACTTTACTTCTTAATTGATGGTTCGCTGATAAAATTCATTCATGCAGTTTAGATTATCGTATTAACCACTTCATTTAAATTTCAGCTCATGAATTATGGAAAGTCTGTTTAATCCCAAAATGTCATTTGTGTTTTTGATCTAATTCCTTGTATTTCATTTTGTATGAAAGGGCGTGAATGATTTCAGCCATGTTTAAAGGTGATTCAGCCATACTTTAACATTGCAAAGACCATATTATTTTCTATTTCATCTCTTTGTTTTTCTCCGTTTCATACCAATTCACATCTTTGATTCAGTTAGTTCATGTATTCACTAATAGCCTAAGGCACATAACTCGTTTAACAATGGTCGTTTGAAGTGCTAAAAGAGTTTAATATCTTGGAAAGTTGAGAAAATTCAATCATATTTCCGATTTTTATTCTTTTCTTCACGATCTTTAAAAAGCGTAAAACTCTTAGTTAAAAAGTTCAGTTTCAAGAATATAATCTTGACTCTTGCAGTGCTGAATTGTTTTTAATTAAAATGGAACCATCTTGTGCTGTTGAAAACCTATCCAGTGGTAATTTGTTTAAAAGAGCTCCTTTCAGGAGCTCTTTCAAACAAATTACCACAGGATAGAATTTCAACAGCCTATTTCAGTTAACAATTGGACACCGAAACAAACTTTTTGCCATGGCATGTCTAGGGTTAAAAATAAAATACACATCAAAAGCTTAAGGAGAGTATTAAGTGAGAATGTACTTAGATTTCTTAAGCATGAATGTCTTTGTCCAGATAGAGACTTAAGATGTATTTTAAAACCTGACTAATCCATGTAAGTAATATAAATGTCGCCCGATCAGACACATTAGGAAGATTAAAGACGACATAATCAACTTTACTTTGTCAGTGTCACCGCGAAATGTCCATAAAAGGAAGTATCATGTCTTTAGATTGGGTCTTTAAGAAGTTTCATGTCACCAGATTAGGTATAAAAAGAAGTATTAGGCCTTGAAAGAGTGTACATAAGAGAAGTATTATGTCTAGAAGGAGGTAATAAGAAATATTTTGTCTTGAAAGAGAGAATGAGAGAAAATTCATGTCCTGAGATAAGATCAAAAAGAATTTTCATGTCTTGTGATTGGGAATAAAAGAATATTAGGTCTTGAAAGAGAATATCAGGGAGGTATAATGTTTTGATTAATCCTGAAGTAGTTATCAGGGGAGTATTATATTTTGATTAATCTTGAAAAAGTTATCAGATAAATATTATTAGGTCTTGAAAGAATGTATCAAGGAAGTATTGTATTTTGATTGATTGTGAAAGAGTTATCAGGGAAGTATTATACTTTAATTAATCTTGAAATAGTTATCAGAGAAATATTATTTTTTGATTGATCTTGAAAAAATGTGTGAATGAAGTATTGTATTATGGTCTTGAAATAGAATATCAAGAAATATGATATTTTGATAGGTCTTGAAATCCGGGAAGTATTATATTTTGATAGGTCTTAAAGTAGTTATCAGGGAAGTATTATATCTTGATTCATCTTGAAAGAGTGTATCAGTGAAGTATTATATTTTGATAGGTCTTGAAAGCGTATCATGTCTTGAAGTATTGTATTTACCAGGGATTATGTCAGGGGTGTTATGATTGGATACTAGTACACTGACAGATTCTGTCACAGCAGGAAGAAGATTATGATAATGCTGTTTTCTCGTGTGACAGGTGTCGCTGTGATGCTGATTGAGACAAAGACAGACTCAGTATTAACTTAGTCAAAGAGGAAATGAAAAATGGGAACTTCCTTTATTGGAGGAAACAATTTTAAGAATGCCAGAAATATTGCATGTTTTTTTTATAATTATTAAAATCTTGATTTTTGTAGAATTGAGTACAATATTTTATCATTTCAGTGTCTAATTTTCAACCAGAGCTGTTGAAAACCTAGCCTGTGGTAGTTTGTTTAAAAGAGCTCCTACAAGAGGTCAATTCTTGTGAAACACCTATAAATCTGCATAAAACTCAAATGTGTATAAAACTTTAGAAAAATGTATTCTATAACAAAAAATACAGATCGAAAAACACAATTTCTTCAGGATTTATACAAAATTACTGCAAATTTTAGTTAATGTTTAAGAAAAATCTTTCACAGAATACTATAATGATAAACTACTACTGTTTTTTAATGTTAGGACTGTTCATGGTATTCATAAAATTCATGATATTGTTGGTATTCAAAGATGACCCCCAACGGACAGGAACCTTTCTTCAACTGACCTTCATGATTTGAGACCAAATATTCTTTCCAGGATAGGATCAGAAAAGAAAATATATGGGAATGTAAAAGTGACATTCCAAATAAACCTGGCGGCTTTGGTCACTGGATAATGATCTTTTTCACCTTTGTACGCCCTGACCAGTTCCATCTGTATATATAAGTTGGCACACGTCACTATATACAACATGGGGTTGAGTTGAGATCAGGGATAGTCCCTGTCTGGTGTTTGGTCCAGTGGGAGGCTGGTGATTTGGATAGCATCAAGATGCGGATTGTGCTTGTCAACAGGGCAAAATGGCCTTATCATTGCCTTGGTTAAGAAATAGGGAAGCGTGGGGGTAGGTGTGTAAAGGATGAGGGGGAGAGGTGGGAGGTTATAATTTATACCCTTAACAGGGTTTGTTGGATTTTCAATTTTGATCACCCTATGCTGTTTAAAACCTGTCCTGTGGTAAATTGTTTAAAAGAGATCCTTTGAGGAGCTCTTTTAAACAAATTACCACAAGACAGGTTTTAAACAGTCTATTCATTTATTTTGGAATACAAGTGATAGTGGTGGTGATGATGTTGAAGGACGACAGTGGCAGCGGTGATAATGAAGAAAATCATAACTTTGACACCAATAACAGCCGGGTTTCATGAGAATATGAAAAATATTCAAATTTTAGGATTTCAAATTAACGTGTCAATATAAATTAGCCACCATTTTTAAATTCATTTTTGAAATAATTTTGGCGGGGAAAATGAGCACTTTCATGGAAATAATAAGATTTTCAAATGTATTGTTATTGCTTACTAACTCATGTCAAAAGATGGAATATTGAATCATATTTCATACAAATGCCTTTCCCCTGGGATATGACTCATCTCCTTGGCCAATTTTATTCAATATTTCTGCTTCTGTTTTATACCACAATTCCATTCAAGAGTCTGGATACTCAAAAGTATTCAATTAATTTTATTTATTTAATATATTGCGAGTTAAAGCCTGGACCGTTGGCACTTTTGAGATACAAATTTTACCATTGCTCATATGATTAAGATCAAAATTGATCACGAAGATTTGTTCTGAGACTTGAAAACAGTGTATTGAGAAAAGTTTTACAAACATTGGGGACTTGAAACAAGATATTGCTGTTTGCTCATTTAATTAAAGCTTTTATTGCATAACATAATTATACTAAAATTGAAGGCTTTTCTTATGTCGTGATCTGATTGTTATGAAGTTAACTGGAGAAGAAAAATAACTTTAAAACTTTACTAGTCCTTCCGGAGCTCTTTTAAACAAGTTACACAGGATGGGTTTTTTCTCCAGAAGCTCTTTTCAACAAATTGCAGAAGATAAGATTTCAACAGCACTTGATAATCAGTTTTCAGTCAAAACCCAAATGTGTTAGAGGGTTACCATCAACCTTCTATGCTCACCACCGATTCTGAAAACCCTTTCATCCTCTGACATTTTTTATTATCAATATTGAAAGACTGATCATTAGTGCAGAACTTCAAATGTCGACACTTATGACATGAATATTCCGCAGTTCTTCACCTTATTATGAAGAAATTTATTGCAAAGATGGCTCCGACATCTTAATCCATTCTCTCCAGACCATGATTTATCAGATGTTAGGCGTCCTGCAGTGACCCGATTGGTCAGCCGGCGCCCAAACCGTTGATTCATTCAGTCCTCGGTTCATCACCTTCGTCATCCTCATCTTCACCCATTGATGCCACACAAGATGACTCCACAGAGGTCAAGGTCACATGTCATGCCCAATGCTAAAAGCTCCATCAAACATGGATCAATCACACAGAGAATTTACACGATTCCTTTGAGAATTTACATGATTCCTTCTACGGTTTGTTTTTCTGTTTATTGTGATAGGAAAACTTATCAGGGAAATTTCTGACGAAATGAGGATCGTGTGCACGCACTGTGAACCGTTGGCTGCACGCTAAACAAGAAACAAATATATTAGGTATTGCAGATTTCACTTGGAATGATTATTGGGTTCCAGAGAAGGTCTCGGGAGGTTCCGTTATTGCTACTTACATGCTCAATTACATCTTCTAATGGTGATCCCTGTGTTAATGGTCCAACGGGAAGAATACGAAGTCTCCAACTGACCATTTACATGTGTACTGTCCAAACAATATGGGATGGTTTGCTGCGGAGTAATGTCCCTTTATAGGCTCCGGTGGCTTTGTCAATATTTTGACTTGATACTTCCCCCGTAATGTGCGTATTTTCGATGTTTCATTCATTACTCAACAAGGTTTCCACTCTTATCATGCTGTGAAAATAACATTAGTGTTTGAATTATCGGCCAAGCTCGAGTTTTAACACTTGTAGTGCTAAGTTAATTTTTTATCAATTTCACATCCAAATTCCAATCTGTTTCCAATTTCCAGTGTAAATAGGCTGTTGAAGACCTATCTTGTGGTAATTTGTTTAAAAGAGCTCCTTTCAGGACCTCTTTTAAACAAATTACCACAGGATAGGTTTTCAACAGTGTAAAATGGTCATAGTTTTACATCCTACCTTGAATTCAGCATTCAAGCGTTAATTTACATTTTCCATTAAAAATCAATCCGATTGGCTTATTTGATTCTGTAATTGTCCTCGGTGAAGTTTATTCACGGAATTCATGAAACTAATTTATTTCAAATAATGTAGTATCGGGATTACTTTTCAAGGTAATGAATTATTTTTTTTACTTTTTACTTTAATATGATCGAAGGTTAATTGTAATGGATGTGTGTTTTATGCAACAGTAGGAATGGAATTTTAATGGAAAAAGTATCAGTTGGCTTGTTTTATACACTACAGATTCAACAACATCAATCTCATTAAAATCAGATCTTCCAGTGCACTGTGCTATTCTTCTCAGCCATGTTGTTTTGATTCCTAATGTTGCTATTCCAAAGATTTTGAAAGCAGCGTGTTGATTGGTGCGTTCAAAAGTTAATTTGCCATGAACCAGAGTGGCATGTTTTTGGATCCTTTCTGCATGAGTAACACAGCATAGAAGGAAAATCTGATTTATTTATATGCTTTCAATAATTTCATTCAGATCTAGAATTATATCATTGAGTGGTCAAATATTAAAAAACCTCTTGCTCATGCCAACCGTAAGTTCACTTGAAACCATGTTAACTCCATTGATATTAAGTATGAATGATTAGTTTTTTGATTGCTGAATTGATTTTGTAGATGTAAACCTGTGACCAACTTGTCCATTGGTATTTTGTTTAAAAATTTGAAAAAAATAATTCCTCATTTATTTTACTATTTTATGTTGAGTTTAGGTTAGTTGGACTTAAAATGACACCTTGTTCTTTTAAAAACCTATTCTGTGGTAATTTAATAATCTAAATTTCATTCTCGGCTGTTGAAAACCTACCCTGTGGTTATTTGGTCCTGCAGGAGCTCTTTTAAACAAATTACCACAGGATAGGTTTCAATAGCCAAATTTGATCAGATTATTTAGATGTCGAAATCGCTGCAAATGGCTGTAATATTGCCCAAGCGGCGCTAAACAATAACTTATTACTCACTAGATGTCAAGATATGATGCCAGGTTGGAATTTGGATAATTAAACCAACGTTTGATTTATGACATGTGATAAAACAGACAAATGTTGATCTTGGCAGGGAAAGTGTTAAACTTGAACCAAGACATTTGGATTTGTTCATTATGCTTCCAATAACATCCAAGGAGTACTCTTGGGATGCAGCCCCTGTGTTGAGTAGGCGGTGTGAGAGAGTTTATTGTTGTTTACATGTTCAAACAAGAGAGTCTGGTCCCAAGGTGTGTGTCTGTGGGGATAATCAGGCAGGCAGTGTTGTACATGGTTGGAGAACCGGAGAGGCCTTGTCCAAACTTTCCGCTGGGAATTGCCACACGCTTCACATCATGTCCAGGGCCCTGTTCCTCAAAGCGATTTTAGGCTAAGTTGATTGTAATTGCTAAAATATAACATTGTCTTACGACTGTCGTAACGCGAAGATCGTTTTGAAACCGGTGCCATTCGGCACCGATTCCAAATCGATTTCTGCGCTACGACAGTCGCAAACCTATGATAATAAACAACCTTACAGGACTTTGTTTCAAAAATCGCTTACGATTATCTTAACACTCTGGTCGCTTTGATGAATGGAGCCCAGGACTAAAGAATTTTTAGCAAATAACCTAGCATATCCCTCTCAATGGGTTTTGTTCAGTGGGGCATACATGTACATACATTTCTCTAAAAGTCTCATGGACGTCGCATTGAGTCTCGTTGAGTGAGATATGCATGAATTTGACTTAAAATGACCATTCCAAGACCTGACTTAAAGTGCCAAAGAAATTCTAGTAATATTAAAAACTGTGACTACCTTGTGCTGTTAAAAACCCATCCCCTGAAAAAAATAATAAAAGAGCTTAAACAGGAGCTCTTTTAAACACTTTATCGCAGGACCTGTTTTCAACAGCCTAGTT
>JAULCD010245905.1:0-10335 GCA_032361085.1 Calliostoma canaliculatum
ATTTTGTGTATATTTATACATCCTAACCTTGTTGATATCCCGTATTACTTTAAATATAACATGCTTATACAAGGGATGTGTTTGTTTTTGCTTTCACAAGTATCTAGATGAAATATAAAATAGCCAAGGTTTCAGCTAGTTTCAGCTAGATTCCGAAAGTTTCCGAAAATTTTCGAGAGTTTCTGAGAGTTTCCGAGTCTGGGAAACCCTAGGTTTCTGGAGCGGAAACTAGCTGAAACTGCCTGGCAGAAACTAGGGGTATCCGCAGCTAAAACCTTGTCATTTCACCCAGTGTAAACCACGTCACTCGGTTAATGGATTTTGTGTACAAATGCCAAAAATCATTGTAAGGTGTGCACTTTCCAAAGAAAAACAAGGTGTTTTTTTGGAAAGTGCACATCTTACCACGATTTGTTTGCATTTGTAGACCAAATCCATTAACCGAGTGACATGGTTAAGGACGTCATAAAAATGCATGTTTTTGTCACTTGTACTTGCCACTTTTTTTCAGAGGAAACTTTAAGTAATGCCAATTTAGAGTAAGTCGGTTGGGATTTTATTTATATCTAAAGTTAACCTTCAAAGTGCTGACTGGATTTCAGGCAGTTTCAAAACTGTGACCCCCTTGTGCTGTTGAAAACATATCCTGTGATAATTTGTTTAAAAGAGCTCCTGCAGGAGCTTTTTTAAAAAACAAATTACTACAGGATATAACGGCCTGTATAAGCTGGGATTTAAACACTAAAATGTTGTGCTCAGCACTTTAAGGTAAAATAGTGAGATAAAATAGGTTATCAGCTGTTGATATGTTATTTTTTGTCATCATGATAATAAAAAGATTAGGGTCGGCACCTTAATGAACAACAAATCAATTTATGTGCATTTCTTTTATTTAACAACAATCAACAGGAATCTGCAACAACGTTCAGTTGCAGGCAATGTGCATTTAAAGGCTAACACGCACCATTCACACATATTGTAAATGTTAGAAGACAAGAACCACACATGGGGTTAAACAAAACTGGGATTGACATTGTGTTTTTAAAGAAGACCATAGGCCCCGTTCCTCAAAGTAATATTATTGTTCAAATGACTGTAAGACATTTTTAAAATAATTTTCTGTAGAGTTGTTTCATATCATAGGCTTATGACTGTCGAAGTGATCTCTGGTGATCTCTACGCTAGGACAGTCGTAAGCCAATGTTTTAGTTTACAGCTTATGATCAACTTATTCTGAATCCTATTTTAAAAATAGGGCCCAAATCAGCAAACTAGATGTTATAACATGTAACTTTATTTACATAGACACCAACGTCAAATATGATCACAAGCTTAAAGTACTTTAATTTACTTTTAATAAGAACATTATACAAAGTGTAGAGAAAAATGTACGTCTAATTTGTTCAAACAAAAGTCTTACAGAATTCCACAGAAGAGAAAATAACTGCCGCTTTTAGGCTGGTTACTGTAAGTAACACTATGGTTCTGGAACTGAACAGTGTCTATGTATGTTAACAATACTTGTGAACCCAAAGAGGTTTTTAGATAAAGTTTCTTATCATAATACACCATGTTCAAAGATTGTAGCTTTATATCAATGACACGCTCTGTGGTATTAGTCAAGATGTTAAATCTATTAATTGAATGTTGATAATAATAGTACAATAGTTTGGAATCATTGTCATAAACTAGTGCAGAAATGTGACCGTGAAGATGAAGAACACTTCTGTATTCACCATCGTAGCTTACTAAGAATAACTTTGTTGTGCTACAGAATATTAATTTGTGTTTTGTATCAATTGCGAGTTTTGCATTTTGAAAATTGAATTTAAAGAATAACCTCATTGCTTTACCATTTGTCGAACCGATAAATATACCATTTTTAGGTTTTTGTACAGCTAAAAACATCACATTCCTGTTATCATCAACCACAATATCCGCACACTTAATCCCCTTACTGATAATATCAACTTCATAACTTTCGATTTTGTGTGAAACAAGTTCAGAATTGAAAGACGAGGCTATAATAAGACGTCTTGTTGATGGTACAAAACCTAAAGCAAAAACATACTTTAAGTGTGTGAGATTAATAAACTCATATGGTTTAACAACACCACTGTGGGGGAAATAACGCAACATTGTTGGCTGTCGACCAAATGAGGCTACAAGGATTGAAGGTCTGTCAGTTTTCAGTGGAGGTACTGTCAGTTCTGAAATTTAGAGCAGAATTGTAGTTTATTTTTACTTTTTTGGATGGACATTTTCTAGAAGTTGGCGTGATGAAGAATGAGTGAGTGGGCTATTGTTTAGCGCCGTTTGGGCAATCTTACAGCCATAAACGGCGAGATGGTTTAAGTTTTAAGAAGTTGAAAATTATTTTAAATTTGAAAGATTTGTATAATTTTAACTATAGAGAGATTGGAAGTTTGAATTAAAGTACAGTTTTATTTTTGAAGTTTTAGATGATGAACAGTTCTACAGAAATGTTTATAAATGAGTTAATATTTAAGAAGAATACAACGTCGTCATACAGCAGCTTCGTTCTTCAAATTGTGAAAGGGGATGGTAGCCAAGAGCAGGCTGGATTTCTTTAAGTTTGTTATGTTGTTGTTGGTCCCAGCGAGACTTCCAACGCTGCTTATTATATGTTACAATTACTGGTTTGCTGTCTGTACAAGGAACTTTAGTAGATGAAATGTGATAAACATTTAAGGCTGATTTAGCTGCTGCATCGATCTTGATGTTGCCCCTGATGCCTATGTGGCTTAGCAACCAGCAAAAGACGATGTCGTATTGGGCAAGACAAACTGATTCGTGAAAAGTTAAAATAGCCCTCACAAAGGCATGACAAATAATCAGATAACATAATATACTTAGTGTGGTGATTTGTGAATATGTAGAAGAGAAAGAAGAATGGCCTTAGCTGGGAAAAGTAAAAAATGGAGCTGCCATCATGCAGCCGAGAAGCTATAGTTTTGGATGGAGTAACAGTTGCAGCTGCCACTGTAAGGCCATCATTAGAACCGTCAGTATATACAGCTTTGTGACCAGAAAACTGGTCACGAACTTCATTAAACTCCTGCTGAAAGATTAAGTCATTAGTATCAGCTTTCTTATGTTTAGTTCATTGCAGATTAACGCTAGGCTTAACTAATACCCATGGCGGAGTGGTTAGCAAACTGCGTTTTGCAAAAGAAGGTAGATCGATATCCGCATCTTCAATGTGTTGTTGCATACGGATACCAAGTGGAGGGATTGCATTAGGTTTAGATGAATACAGCTGTGTATATGAAGGGTTGAATACACAGTTGTAGGCTGGATTAGAATGATTAGATTTAAGTTTAGTTATGTATTGTAATGCTAGCTTGATTCACCGATCTGCAAGAGATGGCTCATCGGCTTCAACATAAGACTTTCAACAGGAGAGGTTCTGAAGGCCCCAAGACCTTGGTGGTGGATTGCGTCTAACATTTTACTATAATGGATTCTTAATCGAGTGTTCAGCAGATGGGAGATCTGTCGAGATGAAAAAGGGTTTTCTCATCTCCACCCCGTTTAGAATTAGTAACGACCTTAAGCGATCTAATGCCTTAAGGCATTTTACTTTCAGATTTTTTAGGTGAGGGATTAACGACAGCTTGCTGTCGAAAATAATGCCCAGGAACTTGGTCTAGGGCACAACTTTAAGTGGTGTTTTATCCAGAAAAAGTTATGTAATTTACGTTTGTTGCAAAAGTGCACACAGTTTGTTTTGGAAAGTGAAAAGTTAAAGCCATTTTGCAACAACCACTTATGGATTTTTTTCAGGCAGAGCTGCAATTGCTTTTCAATTGTAGACATATTTTGGCCTCTACAAGATACACCAAAATTGTTAACAAACAGTAGTGAGTGAGTTATTGTTTTACGCCGTTTGGGCAATATTGCAGCCATTAACGGCGATAACAAACAGTGAGCCATTAGTATTATCACTAAGGACCTTAGCCAACTATTGATGTTAATACTGAATAGCGTGACAGATAATATCACTTTCCTGTGGGACACCCATTTCCTAGTCATAACAATCAAAAAGGGTGGAATCCACACGAACTTTGGTGATAAAATGAGGCATGCGACCTCGTAAGCCAAACTCAAATAAATATTTCAAGATGCCATGCTTCTACGTGGTGTCATATGCTTTTTCTAAATCGAAAAAGATAGACACAGCATGTTGTTTATTTATGAATGCTTCTGTGATGGAACCCCCCGTGGGGTTTCCGGGGAGTGTATTTGGACACTGGGAAGAATAGGACCCATTATCCCAAAGCTTGACGTACAAGCCGTCTAAAATAGGGATCTTTAGCTGTAGCTTTTCTTTCTGTCACTCTCTTTTTCTCATTTGTTACTCCCTCGATGTGCCTCTTGTACACTACATGGCGATATAGTTGAACTATTTATGAAAGCCATGTAAAACTCTATTTCAATCAATCAAAACTGATGAAAGATTCTAAGCGAACGAGATGATTGACTGTACTACGCTGTTTACCGAATCCACATTGGATGTCAGTTAACAACTGATTGGATTCCAAGTACCAAACGAGTCGAACATTTATCATTCGCTCAATGGTTTTAAAAACGCAACTTGTTAAAGCGTTAGGGCGATAATTAGAATAATCAGTGTGATCCTCTACAGGTTTAGGAATTGGCACAATTGTAGCATTGTGCCACGATAGAGAAAATTCACCTGTTTCCCATATGTTGTTAAAAACATGAAGTAACACCTGAAGTGACACTTCAAGTAGGCATTTCAGCAACTGGTAGTGAATTTCATCAGGACCAGTTGTTGTATCATGAACTTTAGAAAGAGCTATATCTTCACCGTCGTACAGTTCGAAATTGATTTTTTGTTTTTCCTGGTGCATTTGATGCCTCTGAAATGCAGAAACATAGTTGGCAGAAGATGAATTTTTAAACATCGTTTCTGCCTAATTTTGGGCAATGTCTGATTTGGAAGTGATCAGATCATTACCATTTTTAAATGTTGAACGGTGGTATATGAACCTTTACTCTTAATCTTATTGATCATGTTTCAAACCTGACTAATGGGTGTACGTGAATTCATTTTGGAAATTAACCCTGGAATTTATTTTTGAAATAAACCCTCGCCAAGACTTGCGTCTTTGGGTGTGAACTGTCCGCCGAACCTAGCAGTTGTTCAAATTCAATGGAGTTAAATGTTTACGTTCAGCTTTTTTTTCTGGCTTTAATAGCTTTAGGACAAATGTTGTAAAACCAAGGCTTATTAATCCTTGGATTTTCCGTGGTTTTAGGAATGGTGGCATAAGCAATAGCAATAAGTTGATCACTAAACACCTGAATAGGATCAGGTTGATTTTCAACTTGTTTGTAAGTAAGTTTAGTTCAACAGAGGCTGGCAAAGGTTGCCCAGTCTGCCTCTGCGAATTTCAACCGAGGATTATGTTTCTCTGAAAAATCTTCCACTGGCTCCAAGACAACAGGAAAGTGGTCACACCGCACATGTTGTCATGTACTGACCAACTAAAGTCCTGGTAAAGGAACGGGTCAGCAATGGTTAAGTCTATTGCAGTATAAGTTACTGAAGCTGAATGTAAATAAGTATTAGACCCATCATTTAATAATGATAGGTCGTTATGGGCTATAAAATCGTTCATCTGTTCACCCTTGTGGGAAGTGGAGTTACTACCCTACAAAGGGTTATTACTATTGAAGTCGCCTAAAAGGATGTAATGTTTAGGCAGCGGTTGCACAAGATCGTCAAGATCTTGCAACTGGAGATTAGTTGAAGGTGGAATATATACAGAGCATAATGCTATAGCTTTGAATAAGATGATTTGTACAGCTACAGCTTGTAGTTTAGTTTTTTAAGGTACTTGACTATGTACAATGCCTTGCCTGTCCAAGATGGACGTGCCTCCTTTAGCACTGTCAGGTTCATTAGAAAATGCGTTGTACATAGTAAACTGCCTCATTTGATTGTGTATCAGATGCTTTAAGGTGTGTCTCCTTGAGACAAAAAGCATTAGGATTATAATGTTGAGCTAAGAGACCAATTTCATTAAAATATGCCTGTAAACCACGGCAATTCCATAGGATTAACGCCATGATAATTAGTAAATATGTGTATAAAACATGTTAAAACACTATGCAAGAGGGAGGCGAGTGATCGCACGAGACCCCCTCCCTTTGATGGAGACCCTAGGGTCTTTTTGGTGAGTGAGGTCGAGAGCTTGGTGGAGGATCATCATCATAATCCTCCTCCATGTCAAGGTTCTCGAACCTGTTAACGAGGTTGACAGGATCCCTTTGACCTTTGGGAACCCTGTCCAGTACTGGTCTGTTGGCATTGGCTTTGGCCTTTGTGGATTCGGTTTTCTTTGCTGGTGATTTAGATGCTGTTGATGGCGTTTGTGTGGCGAAGTGGCTTGCCACACTGGCCTTTCCTGACTTGGATTTCGCTGGTGGACGGACAGTTTGAGGTGAGGCTTCTGTCAGCCAAGTAAACTCGGTCTGAAAGGCAGCAGAAACGGTAGATTGAGTTGTTGGCGGAGATGCAGCTGTTGCTGCATATGATGGGCGGCCAAGTGCAGCGACCCTTTTACGGGCCTCTGCAAATGAAATGTTGCTTTCTGTTTTGATTTTCAATATTTTTTTGCTCACGTGCAAACGAGGGACATTGCTTTGACGAAGCCACATGTGTGCCTTTGCAGTTTGAGAATTTCGGTGCCCTGTCACACGTAGAGCTCTTTTGTTCCGACTCGCCACAGATGTGGCAGATGATATGATTGATCCGACATGATCGAGAGCCATGCCCAAACTTCTGGCACTTGTAGCATTGCAGGGGAGTAGGAACATAAAGTTCCACCTAGATGCGACAATAGCCAGCTTTGAGAAATGAAGGAGGAGCAGAGGAACTGAAATCCATTAAATAGGTATTTGATGGGAGTGTTTTACGCCATCCTTGAATGTGAAACGCTTTACTCGAGCCATACCATGACTGGAGAGTTTAGCGACCAAATTCCCCTCCTCCATCTCTGCAAGCACACGTGACCTGTCTCGGACAATACCCTTACTGGAATTCAGTGAACGGTGTGAAGTGACTTTGACGGGCACTCCAACTAACTAAGTTGTATTTAGAAGACTGACTGACTGTTGTTTTCTGTTAACTTCAATCAGAAGATAAGCAGAGCGGAGTTTTGTTATGTTTTTTACTGTACCAGCGATACCTTTGATACCCTTTTGAATGGCGAAAGGATTAAGCTTAAGTTGCTCGCCACCACCAGCACCTCCTTCAAGCACTTAAAAACTTGGCCAGTTGATGTTGTCATTGATGTTTTCTTTGGTAGTTGTAGATTCCTCATCCGCAGATAAGGAATCCTCTTGCTCGCGAAATCGTTTTGTACCTGTTTTACCCATAGTGGCAAGGAATGTGATTCATCAGTGCTGGTCCCCACCCGCCACCGAGTGCCCCTTACGGCGGTGCCAAATGCCTGTTTTTTTCTACAGACTGGCACCAGGGATACAGCACTGATATACTCCCAAAGATTAACTTCAGGATTCGCCCATGAGCCACCGCCTTCTTGGTGTTAGGAAGAAGTGAATTGTTAATCAATTTTTTGCCTAGAATTTCCAAAACCGAGAAAGAAGAGTGATGGCAAAAAGTATAAAGAGGGGTTAACACCAAAGGCTTGACGTGACCAGCCGGTTGATCAGCTCAGACCAAACCTGACCACCTGTCAAGTTGAAGTCGGGGTGTAAGTGATGCAGCACTGCTAGCAACACCCTCAACCACCAGACTACCTTCCTCCCTCTTTACAGCCCACGGCAAACAGGCTGCCTCATTTTAGTTGCCGTGTACAACAAGCATGAGGATACTGGGGACCTATTCTAACCCGGGTGTCTCACGGGGCTAATGAACAATGAAGGTATTCTATGCATATTAACTTCTTTATTGCAATTTATTTATTGCAATAAAGAAGTTGATATTCTTAGAATACCTCCATTGTTGAATTTAGGCGCTCTTTATAAATAACCGCATGTGTATGTTTACCAGGCTGTAAAAGATTAAACATTTGAGTTGATGTTAATGGGTGAATTAAGGACAACTATTTGTTTGTAAATTACATTTTCTTTTATGAGGCAAATATATTGGTATGGCTTCTAATACTGTTGTCTAAGAAGCTGTACTAAAACGCTGCCCCACAGGACAATGACGACAGAGTCAACCATACAGACATTAGTCCCCAGTATAAAGTCTTTATTAACATAACAGATTGCTTTGACGTAAGGCATGACGCTCCAAAAAATCTCAACGACTGGTGACAGTGGAATCAAACCAAATAATTCACAAGTTTGCCGGAATTTCACAATTATTCCTGTTAAGCAGTAAAGCAAACTTATAGGATGTTTGCCTGTATCATGCAACTGGTTGTTTGAGTTCCAGAAGCACGTCGCTTTTAGTAGTACACCAGGGATGTGAAAACACCATTGTTTAAGACTTGTTCACAGACAAAACAAGCACAATCTATTGTCTGCAGTTAAAGTCTACTTGTCAAAGTCTTACAGTTATAACCCTTACAATGCTGATTCTTCTGAACTGGGTTGAGTATAACTAAAAACTGTTACCACCTAGTTCTGTTGAAAAGCTTTCCTGTAATAATCTTTGTAAAAGAGCTCCCGTAGAAGCTCTTTTACACAAATTATTCAAAACTCTTTTTAACAACCTATTTAGGTTGAATTTTACACATTAAAATAGGCAGGTTTTAAGTTCAAAACTTTCAGCGTTCAAGTATTTTCTACTTGTATGAGGACAACCAGCACACAACAATGAACCTGTCCTGTTTAAAATGTCCCGAGTCGGACGAGTCAGACATAATAATTCCACACCCCTGTACCCAACACACAGCGTGCTAAATACCAACTAATGATTGATATTTATAATTAGATAACTAATACATATAATGAATATAATATCGGTGGTAAGTTCTTAACTTACTTGATTGCATGAATGTGTGTATTAAAAACAGTTTATCTTATTTTGCTTTGGGGGAAAAAATACATATATAATTTTAACATAATTGTCACTATCTATCAGTGTTTTGCTTTGAGCCCCAACATGCTAAATACCAACTTCCTATTGATTTGTTCATAATTGGATATATAGAGAATCTCACCCTCGTGTCTCCTGATATCGAATATATCAACACGAATTGATAAAAGTTTAAAACTCCCCCGCAGGCCTCAGAGTTTTAAACTTTTATCAACGAGTGTTGATATACTTGATATCAGCAGACACGAGAGTGAGATTCTATTTATCATTCAAAATCAATCTGATGAAATTAATCAATCATTTTGTAAATGTTTAATGACATTTTTTTATGTGCTGCCGCAAGCTAAAACAATACTGCTGCATACTCATTGGGACATCACGATGATAGGACAATGGGTTATAGTGTCATGCTGGAGATGAAATACAATGAAATGACATCATTTGTGACGATATCTCCTAGAAGATATTGTTTGATCTAACACAAGCGATATCTCCTGTGGGAGCCAGTTTTGAATGAAAAATAACATTTATTAGGAATATATTATCAGTGGTACAATTCTTAACTTACTTGTTTGCAAAATAAACCAGATTGTCTTATTGTGCTTTTTGAAAAAAATTAACATGCTCAACTTTAATATTATTATTACTATTTATACCGTGTTTTTCGTTGACTGACAATACCGTATGTAAAAGTTAGATGAAAGCGATAGAACTGTTTAAAATCCAACTTCCATTGTAATATAAATTGGATGACATTTTTTATTCATGCTATGTTAACATCACTCTCATCAAAAGTAAACTTTATCATTATAGAAGTAAATATGTTATGATTAAATTCAAATATTGGATATACATTCAGATTAGCAGAACACATATTTAATGGATTCACTTGTATGTAAGGTGCTGGTAGCAAATCGGTTCTGTAACGGTATTTTGCAAATATTTTATCATTGTTAAACATAACACACACATACTTACGATTAAGACACTTGAGTCGTCTCGAATTTGGAGGACATTGTTTGCTCGAATTGTCGGTTATCTAAACATTTTAAACAAAAGCAAAATATTATATTATTTGTTTTTCTTTTAGAATTCAATGCACACCACTGCTACTCAAAGCTGCTTAACAATTGATATAAAGGGAAACGTTTTCTTTTTTACAAATCATTGTCCATTAATATAAAAATTAAATAAAAAAAAACAACTAAAAAAAAAACCCACCATGGGCTTCGTTTTTAAAAACTATCTAAGGCTAAGTTGATTGTAAGGGA
>JAULCD010246016.1:0-10335 GCA_032361085.1 Calliostoma canaliculatum
ACTGTCGTAGCACAGAGATCGCTTTGGAACCGGTGCCATTCGGCACCGGTTCCAAATCAATCTCTGCGCTATGACAGTCATAAGCCTATGATAAGAAACAACTCCACATGTCATTGTTTCAAAAATCTCTTACTATTAACTTAGCCTAAGATCGCTTTGAGAAACAGGGCCCAGGTCACCAAATTTAATTTAAGTTTGTTGATAAAGAAGCACTGAAAGAAGAATATTACGGAGGTCGACATCCTATGAAGGCCACAAATCAATGATTAGCATGCAGTTGGGCAACTAGCATTAAGCAAGCTTAATGGAGGATTTGATTGATCATGTTCTCTAATTACTTGTCAAGTCATGTAGCTACTGGCCAGTTGATTTCATGAATCACGAGACGGTGGAAACCTTCAAGTACATTGCCTTAAGTGTTCCGGTTGATATTCACTTCATTCACTTTAGTACACAGTAATGCCAATCGAAACATTATATTGCTAAATTGCTGTGTTAACTCTATGCTATATTAACCCTTTAGGTGTAAAGTGCAATATTTATCTGTTTTAGTGTTTAAATTCTAACCTAATTTGGGTTTTTAAAATCCCTATCATGCGGTAATTTGTTTGAACAAATTATCCCAAGAAAGGTTTTTAATAGGACAAGGTGGTCACAGTCACACTTGCCCCGATAATTGAAAATACTGTCAAAACAATCTATCTGTCTATTTTTTCATTTCTTCAACCCTAGTTTGATTATTTAGGCCAGATAAAAAAGTTTGTGGTTCTGATAACCCGACCTTGCTTAGTAAATATGTACGGACCCTAACGTTTTTATCATCATCATGAAAAAAGAACTTACACTATACCATCTACTACTGATGCAAACTATAATTTCTCATATAATTCAATAATAATTCAAAATGTATTATCAGGAAAAAAAGAATTCAAAAAGAAAAAAGATATCCCCTACCTCCCCTAATTTGGAAGAGATGTAATCAGAACCAAAACATATATTTTTATGGCCTTATTACAACAGAGCTGGTATCCATGTTACACACTCTATTCACAAACCTTTGGTGAGAGCATGGATGCCCATCTTAACTTGAGAAAAGTTCCCACTTCCTAGTTCACCACGTATCCTATAGAATCCGATGCGTTTCCCGAGTGTGATTTCCTTCATACACCTATTGTCGTTGGTGAGGTCATTGGACAGCCTCTCGTAAGGCGTGGGTCGTTTCTCAACAGGCTCCCCATCCTCCACAGGAGTGGGTGCCACGCCCACCCCAGACTCCACACTGGAGTGCTGGCTACTGCTGACCGGGATTTCCCCATGGGTCGGCATATCGCGCATTTTGGGGCGATCACTTATACATGGTGGTCTTAGTCAGCCACCTTCACTTCGGAGGTTTGGGGGGGCGCTGCTCACTCAGTTTATCTGAAATAAATAAAGTTACAATAGAATAAAGCAAAATGTTACCACAGTTAACAGTACCCTGCACAAGAGACGTAATTCAGTTTCCTTGTGTTACAAACATAAAGATAACTGTCACAGTTTCCAGTGAACAGGGCCTGAACATATGCTGGGCTGTTAAGTTCAGTTTACAAATGTCAAAATTGCTGTAAATTGTTCACTTTCTAAAGAAAAACAAGTTTTTTCTTTGGAAAGTGTTCAGTATGCAACAATTTTGGCATTAATAAACTGAACCTGTTTGACCAATAATAGTTCTGTTTAAAACAAATTCTATGGGAAAAAATAACAACATAAAAGATCTGTTCATAGGCTTCTAACTGCTCACTCAACTTGTCTGGGTAAACACAATACAATGTGACAAAACAAAATATTACCATAGATAACAGTATCCATGCAAAAGAAGATTGTAATAAATTTTCCTCCTGTTATCATATAAAAATATAAGGTCACCACAAAATCCCTACTAACAATAGTATGAACATGGTTCTATTGACAAATATAATAAGTTAGAAGTGTTGATCTTACTGTAAAAGCACTGTAATATATGTTTAAAAGGATTTATTTTTTTTAATAAATAATATATACTTTAACCCTTAAAGTGCTGAGATGATTTCAGCCAGTTTTAAAACTGTGACCACATTGTGCTGTTCAAAACCTATCCTGTGATGATTTATTTAAAAAAGCTCCTGTCGGAGATCTTTCAAACAGATTACCACAAGAAAGGTTTTCAACAGCCTGTTTCAGTTGGATTTTGAAAACTAAAATGAGCAAATGTTGTGCTCAGCACTTAAGGGTTTCACTGCTGAATTAGTGTCTTAGGTTGGGCGTAAAACTGAGACAAACTTGTGCTATTAAAAAACAACAACATCCTTTAGAAATTTGTTTTAAAGGGTTTCAACAGGTGTTCCTTCCAATGAAATTATCGCAGAATATTTTTAACAGCCTATTCAGGTTGCAATTTAGACACTGAAATGGATAAATAATGCAATTAGCACCCGGAGAGTTAACATCTTATTCCTGTGCTGTCCAGCCATCATAAATGTCATCCTTTGTCAATACATTATACTCAGACAGTTGGGCAGGCATAAATCCTTGTCCAATCTTCCACTGGCCCTCCCGAGAATTAAAGCAATTCTTTGTTATCCCTGATGGTCAAGATAATTGGGGTCGTCTCGCTGTTAAGTCGGGATCAATACCAGTAATAGATGTGTAGCTAGAAGGAACATGACTATATTTTCTTCAGTCCGCTTCAACTCAACAATGTGTCATCACGTTGGACCATAATTATCACACTGGGCCAATGGGTTCAGTTTGCAAGTGCCAAAATCGTTGTAAACTGTACACTTTACAAAGAAAAACACTAACACAAGGAAACAAAAGCCAAAATTTAATTTAATCCCTTTTAGACAGTGACAAACACAATTATATGTTATATTTTAGATTACACAATCTGAACAAGTGAATATTTTATCACTTTGCTCGGTTGAAATTCAAACCCACACCCTCAGAGTCAAGCACCAAATCACCAGCACTGAGCATCCCGATGCATTAACCATTCGCATGGGTGTGGAAATACCATTGTTTAACATTATTCCACGGACAAGTAAACAGACAAAATCCACTTGTCCGCAGCTAAACTCTATTTGTCCAATTAATACAGTTAAAATATTCTCTACTTATTCGCGGAAAACTAGCACACAAAAATAAAGTTTTTTGTGTTTAAAATTTCCCCCGAGTCGGACGAGTTGAGGATAGTAATTCAGCTCCGGGGAATTTATCAAAAAAAGTCCTGCTGCCAATAGTTAAGTTGAAGCTTTGCTGAGAACTCCTCCAATAAGTGAAATTGGCGTATCTACCAAAGCTGATAGCAATGAATTATTATGCCATTTAGACAGTGACACAACCATGTTATATTTGGGATTACAGTATCTGAAAAAGCGAAAACTCCTTGGCTGAATGGTTAAGACGTTAGAATGCTCAGTGTCAGAATAGTCACTTTTTCACTTTGGCTTCTTGACAGCTACACAGGGAAACTACTTTTAAATTTGTCTGCAGTGAACCGCATGACTGTGTGTATCTAGTCAGAGGTTTACCAGACGCAACAAATTCACAAAATCAGTGTTCTTGCTGGCGATTGTCTTCATCGGTTTCAAATCGATCTCTGCGCTACGACAGTCATAAGCCTATGATAAGAAACAACTCCACAGGACATTGTTTAAAAAATCAACTATGATCGACTTAACCCAAGATCACTTTGAGGAACGGGCCCCTGAAAATATTTCAAAGAAGCTGTGTCAGAGTGGGACCTCCAAGTTATAACCTGGGACCTCTAAAATTTTTCGTTGCAAGTCCCAGGGACTCCTAAATTTATACGTCTAGGTAAATCCCTGTCTAGTACTTTCATACACACTATCACAGGGACAGATATTAATTCATAACAAGACCTTGACATAACAAAAATGGGTAATAAGTAATTTTAACTAGTCCTGAGGACATCATTAACATTAGCAAACTCGCTTTAGGCATGCAGACTAGTATTGATTTCCATCCCTGTAACAGATCAATTTTCCACAAAGAATTCAATTCCTGACAATTACAGACTCGCTTTGCTAATTTTCCTCCTCACTGAACAAATTGATCTTATTGAATTACTGACAAACACTTTATTGTTTATTTACATAATATCTTATTTACATTTCGTTCATAAACTTCTTTTTTTTGTTTTTGCGTTACTGTTTATAAAATAAAAAGTTGTTTTTTTAAATTTGGAAACATTTCAGTTGATTCAGTTGACAGACAGCAAACCGTTGAAATCTATACTTGTTTTTGTGTGTTAAGATTGTCCTTTTGTTTATTTTGTTTTCTTTTTCTTTTATTTTGTCAAGATGGTCACTGGAAAAAATTTATAGAAATTATTCAGCGTATTTCCATTTGTTTGATAAGGTTGCCAAAGGAAATCTCATCAAACCAATGGATATATGCTGAATAATTTCTATAAATTTTTTTTCAGTGACCATCTTGACAAAATAAAAGAAAAAGAAAACAAAATAAACAAACAGGTGGCATTTAGAAATATTTATTTTGTGTAAGGATTGTCTATCATTTTTACAAAATCAAAATCAAAATCTTTCTTAACCCTTATAGTGCTGAACTTGGGTTGGTATGATTTAAAACTGTGACCACCTTGTGCTGTTAAAAACATATCCTGTGGTAATTTGTTGAAAAGAGCTCCTACTAAATCTCTTTTAAACAAATTGGCACAGGATAAGTTTTTAACAGCTTATTTAGATTTGAATTTGAACACTGAAACCGTCAAGTGTTGCTCTCAGGTTAATTAGGCAACTTGCTGTCATTATATTTTAAAAAAAAGAGTATGATCATAATCTTATACTCTACATTATGCATTATCAAGGTAAAAAAAAACATTCAAAGAAACCACTGCAATACTATTCGCATTATCTCTCGGCATACTTTAAAATTAACAAAGAATTAAGTGCGAGAGAAAATACCTTATTATTGGTTATGCTGCATTCACACATACTTTAAACACTACTCAGTTCTGTTTAGTGACTTGCTTTAGTAACAAAATATATAAATTGTTTAAGAAATAAAAATATCAACTACTGAGAAAAATCTAAATCACTGTCAGGACAGATTCCATTGGACATTTTGGGAATAAAAATATAGAAGCTGTGTGTATCAACCACTGAAATTCAGTGATGGCATCTGGTGTTTGTGAAGAGTTAAAATGCCCTGTCTTACTAGTAGCACCCTTCATACAACCAGAATCTATAAAAAAATCTAGGATTTTGTGAGATGTTATCACTTTTTGCCACATGATGATAACAACCTCCAACAAAATAAAATTTTAAAAGTATTAGATAGGGATCTTTAAAAGCCAAACCCATGTTGATATCAAGTTCCCACAAAGGAAGTAGTTCAAAATGTAGTTGGGGGCTACAGGGGGCAACAAGTCATTTGTCTTTTTCAAGACTAACCTATTTATAGATAAACAATTGTACTTGTTCTGAATTATGGTGATAAGTGATGCTCTCAGCACTTGCAACATTCACAAATATTCCAGAGAAAGAAAACACATCAAATCATTAAATCAGTTTTTAATATTTTACTCATTTCTTTATTTCAATATATTAGATTATCAAAACAATTACAATTGTAACTCTACAATAGTTATAAATCTTTACAATCACAATCTTGGAGGTACTGCTACAATCTTGATTGGAAGGGTTTACAACTATTGTAGTATTACAAACATTTCGTGCAGGAGGATGCTATTGATTAACCCTTACCGTGCAGCTCACAGAAATATCCGGGTTAGGCTAGTAGCCTGACCCGGATATTTCTGTGAGCCACACGGTAAAGGTTAAATCAGTTTCTCATAAGTAAACTTTTCCTATTTCTTCCTTCTTTTCATGGTAAGCCAGGCATTGCCCTCTATTCTGTGAACTCTTGGCCTTTCATAATTAAATCCAGCAACTTTCAAGTTCAGGGATGGCAATTCCTTGGTAATTACTCCTGTCAATGCAGTTATTTGATTTTCTCTGACAGTGAATCGCTGACCAGGACGGATTGCCATTGGTTTTCTAAGTAGAAATGTTGCTGTGGTTGTGTCTCCTCCCATCACAATGTCCTTTCCCTCTGGAAGCTTCAGCATTGCAGACATGCTCCACGTGTTACAATACAACAGTTGAATATAGTTATCAGTCAAAGGTTTCATTCTACCTCCTTCAGCTTTTGTTAACACATACAACTGTGCCTCAAATGTGTCATATTGCTGATGGGTTTCCGGTGCACAGAAAATCATTCCTCTTTGGACTAGTTCTGATTTTACACCTCTCATCAAAATACCTACGTTGTCACCAGCAACACATTTGGGGACAGACTTTTTAAAAACTTGAATATCAGAAGCTGCAGTTTTAACCAAGTTTCCCATTCCTATAATGTCAGCATTTTCCCCTTTATTAATGGCACCTTGTTTAACTGTTCCAATTGCGACTGTTCCCCTGCCAGGAATAGACACAGTATCTTCAATTGGCATGTAAAACGGACCTGTCAAATTACGCTTCGGTATTGAAACATACTTGTCAGCAACACTCAACAACTTGATAATGGAATCACGTCCAATTTTGTCTTCAGATCCCTCTAATGCTTTCGTGGCGGAACCTGCAATAACTGGAGTTTCATCCCCATTGTATCCATATTCTGTCAAAAGCTCTCTTACTTCTAATTCTACCAATTCCACAATTTCCGAATCAACCAAGTCAACTTTATTTATGAAAACTATCACATTTTCAATGCCGATTTGTTTTGCTAGAAGTAAATGCTCCCTTGTTTGTGGCATTGTTCCGTCTGTAGCAGCAACGACTAAAATCGCTCCGTCCATTTGTGAGGCACCGGTGATCATGTTTTTCACAAAATCTAAATGACCGGGACAATCTGTGTGGGCATAGTGCCGGTTTTCAGTTTCATATTGTACGTGAGTAGAATTAATTGTTATACCCCGCAACTTCTCTTGTGGTGCTTTATCAATTTCATCATATTTGACAAAACGAGTGTGTCCCCCAGTTTGTTCAGAAAGTACTTTGGTGATTGCGGCAGTTAGTGTCGTTTTACCATGGTCAACATGCCCAATTGTACCGATATTACAATGCGCTTTATCTACAATAATTTTAGGTGTTGCTGTTGTTGTGTATGAACAATGAATACACCCAAAAATTCGTTGTAATTTGGGAATATGTTTAGACTGAATTAATGCTGCTTGAATATGGGATTGAGACCTTGTCAAAGACCGAAACAACATGTGCGCGGCCATGTTTACCTTCGACGACCTTGACCTCGCGGAGTAACACCTTTAATAATTGTCACCATTCTAAAGTTCCCTGTGTTAATACATCATTATAATATTAGATTCATCTAATTAATAACCATACTACAACATTTTTTTGTTGTCAATTTTATTTTATTTTGAAAATTATGTTCGAACTTCTTTTTGAAAATGTATTCACTTCCGTCATATAAAGTGTACCTAGGCACTTCCGGTAAACATATTACACAATTTCTGTATAATCTCGGCGTTATTGGCCTTCGTGGTGCAATCGACGGGCTATAAAAACGCCGAACGTCAATATTCATTGCTCCGCGGCCACGGCGCTCCACTAGGCAGGAGCAGTTTGTTACAAGGGTTAGGTTATATTTTTGTGAAGCAACACCAAACAACTTGTGTGTGCAGATCTCATCTCGGACTCTGGACTGCTGACCCAGTTTTGCTCAGTTTAACAAGAAGAGTAATAGTTTTGTTTCCTTTTAACATTTCTTGCTACAGAAACAAAAGAGTGGAAGTACAAATTTCATCTGATACTTCAGCTGCTATAAAAATTTCTGAGTCACCAGGTACAGTGGGACTAGCACAAGATCTAAAAGTGTATACCCATAAAAAGCAAGTAGTTTCTGTTCACCAGGTTATGTCAGGTAAATCAGATCAATTGTGCAGGTTTTATTTGAGAGGGAAAAGATGCAGATTTGGTGATACCTGTCGTTATCAACATTTACGTGCTGCTGATTTGTCAAGTGAAAATTCTCCCACTGACAAACAGTCACATGCATTAGTTGCTGAGGATTCCCCAGATAAAATTCCACATTTAAGTGAAGATACAACGAAGAATTCAAGCAGAAATGAAGGCCTAAGTTCATCTGATAACACTGATAATTCACCCTCTGAGTCCAGTGTTGCCACAAGTTTCAACCAAAAATCCAAGAAGGTATGCAGTTATTTCTCTAAAAATAAGAGGTGTGATTTTGGTGCAAATTGTCGTTTTCTTCATCAAAGATCAAGTAATGGAGAAAAGGCTAATTCAGCATCATTAGCTAATACTACTGATCAAAAAGTAACTGTTGCCACAAAGTTTGAATCAGTTGATGATACTTCCCAACATGGAGAGAAGGGTTCAATTGTACCTGATGACACATCTGAGTATGATGCACCAAATAAAGAAAATGAGAAGAGAAAAATCTGCAACTTTTTTGCTAAAAGAGGATATTGTGCTTACAAGAAACAATGTCGTTTCCAACATGTTAAAGGTGGAAAAGTGTCTTCCCAACCTCCCCTGTGTGATGCTCCAGAACAACAGGAAACAACAGAAGTGGTTCATTCAGAACCTGAGAAAGTTAGAAAAGAGGCCACGAAACAGAAGGTCAAACAGAAACTGTGTCGTTTCTACCAAAATGGCCATTGCAAATCTGGTAACAGATGTAAGTTTTGGCATCCCATGGACGTGATGGAAGATATAACTGATAATTTTGAAAAATCCATGGGCATTCAGGAAGAAAGCGTGGAAACCAAGTCCAGTGTTGTGGAAGATACTGGAAAGAAGATATATCAAGATCAGTCTCAAAATAAACAGCAGTCAAATTCCAAATCATATCCAAACAGAGCTGTTGTAAGACCAGCTAATCAGAAAATCAGTTTGAAAAGAGAAGAAGCATCTCAAGATAAAATAGAGAAGCTTCGGAAAACTGAAATAGATCAACTAAAAAAGCGATTCCCGAAAGATAAACTCAGCATAGTGAAAGATGAAGCAGACATGTTTGAGTGCAAAGTCATCTTTAGTTCAAGCGACCCAGATTGGGTATGTATTCAGTTTACATCTTTTATTTCATAATGATTGCTTTAAACAAATTAATCTATTATTTGTAAACATAAAATATGCATACATTGTAATTTATTTATGGTTTTGGTAGAAGAGTTAAATGAGCTAAATAATTTTTTTCTCTACCATTATTCAAATTAAAATTAATTTTTGTTCAATTCAGTGTTTAAATTAAAACTGAAATAGTCTGAAAATGCTGAAAGACCTATCCTGCGGTAATTTGTTTTAAAGATCTCATGTAGAAGCCCTTTAAAACCAATTGCCACAGAACAGGTTTTCAACAGCAAAAGGGTCACAGTTGTGAATCTTAAAAAAATCAGTTCAACACTTTAAGGGTTAATTAAACAGATTTTTTTTCTCCAGCCATATGATGTGAAGAAGTTTGAGTTGCTGTTTACTATATCATCTGAATATCCACAACAGGTACTTATTGAAAAAATATATATCTTAAAATAAAACCTGATGTTGATCAATAATAGTCAGTATTAGCTACCCTTCATGTACTGATGTAGCATAATAGAACTTGGTAGTCATGTGAACCATTAAGGCATTTTATTTTTTATTTGTTGGTTTACAAGTCCTGCAACATTGAAAATGGCAAAATCGAAATAAAAATAGACTTTTGAGATTTTTGTTACATACAATTTTGCGAAAAAAAATTGACTTGAACTCCAACCTAAAGGCTGTTAAAAAAATTTCCGTATTGATTTATGTAAAAAAACCTATATTTTTGCATCCTTTGTCAAATTTTATGCGTATGGGGCGCAGACTTTTGTGTCCATTAAATCCCTGCTGTTAGTCCATAAATATGTTATTTAATAGGTAATAATCATGTATTTGCTTTCAATTGAAAAAGTGACTACCAGTATTTGTTAACTTTATAATTACATGTGAGTGTGACTCAGAATTAATTTTGTGTACATACTTCAATGTTTTAGATGTTGACAATCTCTCTGCCAAGCGACCAAGATCTGCCAGAAACTGTAAGAAGGTGAGGAAAAATACAAAAACATAATAATCAAGTTTTACAGTAAACAATCATAACCAAGTGAGGTAATTGATTGCATAATTTTTTAAATTTAAAACTAATTAGCAACAATGCCACAGTTTACAACAATATTGGTCATATGTGTATGTTAACCCTTTAACATTTGCTCAGTTTACATGTTATCAAAATTCCAACTGAAACAGGCTGTTGAAAACCTATCCTGTG
>JAULCD010246127.1:0-10335 GCA_032361085.1 Calliostoma canaliculatum
AAGCAAATTTATCCAAATTCTAGCTTAATGAAAACATATCCGGTGATAATTTGTTTAAAAGAGCTCCTCCCGGAGCTCTTTTAAACAAATTATCACCGGATAGATTTTCAACAGCACAAGGTGTTTACGGTTTTAGATTCTACTAAAATTACTTTGGTACTCTTAAGGTTAATCTTTCAACAATACTGCTGTGATATATATACCAGGGGTTTAATATTCCTTAGCCCCGACCTCCCCTGGATACGAGCGGGTGTAAGTATATCCTTATAATTTTCAGTGGAATGTCTTTGAGTATTAACACAGGTTTGTCGCATCCACAAGGCCACTGTGTTCTCTTTACAAATACCAACTCGTTAAAAGTTCATAGTTTACAAATATTTTAACATCAGTAAAGAAAACAATGAGGCCAGTGACTGATACCACCGGCTACTTAGTTCAGTTCACAAATGCTAAAATCTCTGTAAACTATGAACTTTTAGAGAAAATAAATGAGTTTTGTGAACAGAACCTACATGTATAGGCACAGTGCAAATTTCTTCAAGGATGAAAATATATACTGAAAACCGGGGAACTGTTTTCTGTAGTTATGTTGTACACCTTAGAACTATGTTGTTGTATCACTATCCTCTTCTATGAATTATTTTATCTTTCATTGCTCGATTACATGCTGATTACTTAAGGGGGGAAATGAAATTAATTTTTGGGGAGAGTTTTCAGATTCACGTACCTTTTACAAAATAACCTAGCTTTATAAAATCAAATACTTTCCGCTCTTTGATTTATAATGGAGACAATGTCTGAACTTGTATTAAGGTAAAACTGTTTTGGTTTATCAATCCAGAAATTGCTGAAAGTATTCATTTTGTTGGAAAGTGGTGAATTTACCACTGATTTGACGTTTGAAAGCAGGGCCCCGTTTTACAAAGAGGTCATAACTTTACGACGTCCTAAACCATGTCACTGGGTTAATGGATTTGGTCTACGGAAACGCTACCACTTAAAATTTGACATAGCCAAAATTAAATTCGAACCACATCACCTGAAATAAAAGTAAGTTGTGTAGCCTAGTCAGGTATTAAAACACCTGACCCTCCCCGCGTGTTTGTTACATTTGTAATGACCCTCTCTTAAAAGTAGTATTTTTTTCATGACCCTCCCCAAAGATGTGTATTTTGTTCATGACCATTCCCGGGAAAGTGTGCTATTTTAGGCGACCCTCTCTTGAATTCCTCCGACCCACCCATCCCTGTAATAAATGACCGGTCCCTTGCACAAAATTCTGGCTGCCTTGCACCACAAAACCCAACCATTACCTCATCTAACTTTAAGCTACCTTGAACCATTCTAACTGACATGAAGTTGTTTTATATAATTACACTTAATTTGCAATATTATACATAAATATTAGGCTTTTCGCATCAAATCATTTTTTTTGGTATTTTCATTATCATTTATCATTTTTTGCGCCATTTTATTCTTTATATATATGCTATATCTAACTATCATGCTGTATCTAACCATCTTGCTGTGTTGTAATATTATAATAATTAGGTTGCTATTGCTACTATATTTTACACCATTAATATGGTTTGAACAGTTATATCTGGAGATTAAGCTGATTGACATTGTCATAGATAACCACTCACACCTGTTTCATGACATTGTTATCAAGTAAACTTAACTCTTAAAGCGATATCTAATGGACATTGGCATTGACGAACAAGGTATTACTAAAAACGTGTATCCGCGTATGTTATTTGCTTTCTAACTTGCAGATAAGAACCCGGACGTCTCCTATGTTTTTTCCTTCTGTGACTATGAATCCTTGCGTAGTTCATTCGTCACCCCCCGCCCCCTCCCCCCCGTCCCAAGAATAAGTGAAAAACTGTATCCGTGTTTGGTGTATGCTTTCTGACTTGTATATCATGGAACGTGGCCCATCACACATTTTACACCCTACAACTTTATCCTAAGAATGGGCCATTTCACCAGCTTCCCATAGATTAGTATCAGCTGTCCATGGTAATTTGAGAAACTTTACTCTTAGATGGTGATGAGTATATACTTGACATAGGGATTTATAGACTTAGGGGTGAAAGGGTTAATACAAATGAACCCTTTAAACGCTGATTCAGTAACACCTGATATTCATCGGGTCGTTCTGTTGAGAAAACATCCTGTGGTAATCTGTTTGAAAGAGCTCCTTTTAGGAGCTCTTTTAAACAAATTACCACGGATAGTTTTTTAAACAGCCGACATGAATTGGCCATATAAAAATGAATGAATTAGTTGTCAGTTTTTCACAGGGTTATTTGATTCTTTAATATAAACTTAAATATGATATAGGAGAATACAATTTTTTTAACAAAAACACAAAACTGATATCAGTATATTTTAAAATGAATGTATAAACCTTGCTAATTGGTTTTATTGATATTAAGTGATGCTGGAGTGTTTGGGCTAAATTCAATGATGTTATTTGATAAAAGTTGTCACCAGATCAAACTTACAATGTAACACGGTAACACCCTTGGTTTCTTTGCTTCATTAATCACAAGTGATGCAGGCTTTCCTCATGTCATAAACCCTCCCGCCGTGATATAACTGAAAAAAATGTTGAAAATGGTGTTAAATCCTAACTCACTCACTAATAGTGAGAAATATATATTTAAGATATATAAAGGTTAAATGGTTTTTTTAAAGAAGCGAAAATGTATTGCTTGAATGACGCAATCCATCGTACATTGCAAACAGTACATTTTAGCTGATGGCGCGCGTAAATTGTTTAACCCTTTGAGTGCCAAGCTGGACATTTGTTTGTTTTAATATCCAAATTTCAGCTTAAATAGGCTATTGAAAATCTATCCCAACAGAGCTCTTTTCAATAAATTGTCACATGATAAGTTGTCAATAGCACAGTGTAATCACACTTTCAAATATTACTAAAGTCTGTCTGGCACTCAAAGGGTTAAGGATGTTGGCGTTTAAGGCTCCACAGAGTCTACAAAAACTGATCTGACCATACATGTCAGCATTGGTGTACACATATAAGTCATTCTTTATTGTAAATCTGACACTTTGATACTATATTGAGGCAAAACAATTACTTTTTGTTTGGAAAGGAACAGTTCACAACAGTTGTAGTATTTGTTTATATATTACCAACACCACCTCTTTTTTTCTTGCAAACGTTTATGTTACATTCCTTAAATACCTGAGCCACTATAACAGACTGTACACAAACAGTAACTATTTATGACATAGAGGGAACCCACTTAGTGTGTGGTTGAAATATTACACCTGTCTGGCTGTCACGGTGTCTATTGTTTCAAATGTAGTCACCAAATGGACCCCATTCTTACAGCTAATCTTTAAACAAGTGTACCGTTTGTTTATGTTAAAGGTACAATGTCAGTACTGAGTATTTTGTTACTCGTGATTGAATATTGTGTTTAGATTGGTTACATATTCACCAACACATTTATTGCAATTTTTCTTCACATTCAGACAGTTGCGAGCGTAGTTTTAAGAATTTGTTAATGACTACTTGTCAGTTGGAATAAAGTACTTAGTGTAAGAAAAAAGTAAAAAAATTCCTAAACCAAAGTTTACAACGATATTAACATCGGTAAACTAAACTTACTTGTCCATCGAATGAAGTAGATAGCAGTGTGACATAATCAGGTCAAGGTCACGTAGTAAAGCAGGTCAGGTCACATAATAAAGCAGGTCAATGTCACGTAATAAAGCCTGCCAGGTCACATAATAAAGCAGGTCAAGGTCGCGTAATAAGCGTACAACTTATTGTTCTTCAAAATGACTGTTGAACAATAAAATGCACTACTGCTTGTAAACACAACGCTCAAGGAGCCTCACGATACCATAAATTGTAACTAAAAGCTACAGTTCGAAACAATATTGATTATTAACAAGGAAAACGCACGCAGGTAGGACATGGTAACGTTAGTGGTTTGTTAGCGTCATGACATTATGAATAGTTTCCCTGTAGTCCCATAGACTGTGGTACTGTCTTATCATCGTTTTAACCCTTAGAGTGTCGAACGAATCGAATATAACTTAAAATTGTGACTGCCTTATGCTGCTTAAAACCTATCCTGTGATGGTTTCTTTAAAAGAGCTCCTTTAGGAGCTCTTTTAAACAAATCATCACAGGATAGGGTTTTAACAGTTATTTAGAATGGAATTTGGATGTTAAAACAGATACATGTTAAGCTTCGTACTCTAGGGGGTTAAAATCCGACGTCTTTTTATTTATAAGTTATAACATTGGCAGTTAACCATTACAGTTTTATAAAAGTTTAATAGTTTTGATTTTACCCGAACATTATTTGTTTAAACAAACAAATGATATTCGAGTACATTTAATATTTTCATGAAACAGTTAGTCAACTCATAATTGTTTTAAAACAAATGTGTCTACCTTATTGTCCTCACTACAAAATACGTGCACTGTTAGTGCAAGTGGATACTTTATACACATTTTATCGCTAAGATGTCACGAGAAGTGTTGTTGTAATTATCATAAAAAACATAGTTGATTTACTCTGCTGCTCTCATGTTACAAATAGAAGGCGGCCCATAAAACTCTCTTTGTCACATCTCAGTAACAGGGTTAGGAACTAATTGGAACAAGCTTTAAGCGATAGGAGGGTTTTTGTTTTAAATTTTCAAAATATATTGTTTGATCCAACATAAGCTTAGCTCTCACAGTGTTGATTTGCTTTTAGTTAAACTTGAGTGAGACACTATTTGGGATAGGCAAAACCCTTAAAAATTCGGCGATACTCTACTCGTGATAATTTCTCCAAAACTATGCCGCACGGTAAGGGTTAAAATGTCACTGGACCAATAGGGTTTGTTTACAAATGCCCAAATCGTTGTAAATGTTCACTTTCCAAATAAATACAAGTTACAAGTTATCAACACAAGTTACGACAATTTTAGCATTTGTACAGTTAATCAATGTCATTGGCCAAGTGTTTTAACCATACGACCAGTTGTGGCATGGATGTGTCGATTGAAGTTGTTTACTTTTCACTAGAGCCCCTAACCGAATAACTATTTTACAAAATCCTTTTATGTTTTAAACGTATTCGGGCCAAAAGAATACAGGCTATACAGTACGCGTGTGTATACAGTTTCTATTCGGTATTTGAATAAGCTTCCAGGAAAAGATCCCTTTCGGATAAAATATCCAAGAATGTCAACCTTCAGTAAACGTATTGAAATGTATACACCAAATCACTTTATAATTGTGTGGGCTTTGCCCTTTAACCACCAACAAAAGCCTACAGCCAGGTATATCCGTAACTGCTTCGCGGAGGGAGAGGTGGGTCATTAAATAGACAACCTTATCATGGTTCAGTGCATGGCAAGGTCACAATCAATTTTAAATTGAAGCAGGGCCCCGTGCCTCAAAGCGATCTTAGGCTAAGTTGATCGTAAGTGATTTTTTAAACAATGTCCTGTGAAGTTATTTCTTATCATAGGCTTACGACAGTGGTAGCGCAGAGATCGATTTGGAATCGAAAGCGATGTCTGCGCTACGACAGTCGTAAGTGAATGTAATAATTTAGCACTTACAACCAACTTAGCCTAAAATCGCTTTGAGAACGAGGCCCAGTAGGTTTGATTATCAAAAACGAAAATTTTTAATTGCGCATATTCCAATCAAAAACAAGTTTTTATTTAAAAAATGCACAGTAAACAACACTTTTATCAATTTTTAATAAAGCCAATTTCACCAGTGCATACATTAACTCTAAAGGAGATGAGTCGAGTAATACTAATAATAATAGTATTAATAATGAGCTCATATGTATAAAGTTGAATCCACACAATGCATGCACAATGTTTAAAGCGCTTACATACCATTACCATTGTCATCGAACCCAATGTTCACTCAGTGTCAGTCTCAACTCGCTGGGGATAATACGACCCAAGTTTCCCGTTAGGCGCTAGAAGGGTAACACTCACATTACACACGTCTTTCATACCAGGTTATAATGCTGGGTAACAGAGCCACACTCCGAACAAAGCCACTTTAACCTATGTCTCAGTACGTGGCAGGACAAATACCCACGATATTACCAGAAGTAAAGCAATTCGAAAGGGTCACACACCCAGCTACAATCCAAATCCGATATTCTGAACTTCATCTGGTTGTGATCCTCACGGTATGCACTTTTCCACGTGCCACCACTTGACTATTGTGCGTTGTTTAAATTTGTCCTGCTGTAAATCGTTCACAAGATCTTTAGTATCTCATAGCAAACAGTGCACCTTAGGATGGGTAATATACGGCCTAATTAGTTTAGACGTGTGACAATAATTTTGATATGTGGCGTCACAAGTGTTGCAAACAACACGGAACTTGGTTTTTATTGCCACAAAGTACATCCTGGTGCATGTGAAGACTAACCGCATCTTGGTCAAATGGTCTTCTTAGATTGGCCAAAAGGTATGTTACAAATATCAAAATTGTTGTGAACTGTGAAATTTCCCCAAAAATAACTTGTTGTTTTACAAATGCCACAATTGTTGTAAAATGTGGATGCCCAGTTTACAACGATTTAGACATTTTAAACTAAACCATGTAATTCTGCACTCAAAAAAATGTATAGAAATTATTCCGCGAGAAATCTCATCAAACAAATAGAAATCCGCTGAATAATTTCTACGTTTTTTTCCAGTGTCGTGTTTTAGTTCCAGTCCAGTTCAGAACCACTCTATGTCCTGGTTATTGTTATGAATATAAGATATAATAACGTATTATAATTTATTCATTATTTTTTTTAAATTTGGTTTTATAATTATGTTCTTTTTCTATAGCCTTATTTTATGTTGAGTAACAATTACTAGACTTGCTTACTTGTATGGCAGGTATTACACCAGAAAGCGAACACCAGATGTCATCACTAAATTTCAGTGAATCATAATGCATCTTTCATATTGCCACAATATCCAAAGAAATCGGTTCTGACGGGTGATAAATTAAGATTATTCTCTGTCGTCCATGTCTTATATTTATCTAGATTGTCCACAATGCTCAATTAATGTTCTACAGTCATGGTGCAGGACACGTGTCATACAAACATGTTTAGTATTATGTGTTGTTGTCTTGCAGGACTAATGAGGGCACGTTGAATGTACAACCATGGCTAAGGAACAAAAGGCTGGGAAGGTGAACCAAGCCTATATTAAAGAAGATGATTCTGAAGATGACGGTATCCATGATAACGCTGAAGGTCAAAGAAAATCAGAGAATGGTGACGTCTTTGCCAAAAATACAATGTGAGTTTTTTCAAGTTAATACATATATACCCTTTACCCCTTTTTAGATTTTCTAAAATCCTCAGCTCACACATTTGGCATTTGTTAAGTTGTTAATGCTTACGTTGTCAACTCTTTTTGTCATCTGTGATTAATTTTATGTGATAATCGGTCTATGTTATTTTTCAGGACGAACGAAAAAGGCTGGGACATATTTTCACAAGATGGAAAGAGCAGCAGCTCAACGTCCTCGGAGTATGAAATATGGAAGAGCATCAACGCCATCGTCAAACTGTTCACCTACGTGGTGTTTCTCGGACTCATACTCGGCTCGTCCGTGATGTCCAAGCTGTCTGTGTTTTACATGATGTACCACATTAACCCGCTACGCAAGGAGTTCGCGGTCAAGGAGACCGGGGTCAAGGTGAACGCCACCGCATTCACCGCGGTGCTGAAGCCCGGGTGGACGGCGGTTGACGTCAAGTGGGTGTGGTCACTCATGATCGTAATGTGGGCGCCCTACTTTTTCACAATGGTGTCCTGCCTGTGGAAAATGTTGACAAAGAAAACCTGTCAACTTGAAATCCTTCCGCTCATATTTGTAAGTACTAATATACTAATGATACTATTATGTTAACTCTTAGAGTGCCAAGTTCAAAATTTGTCAATGTCAAAATTCCAGTTTAAATAGGCTGTTAAGATATATCCTGTCATAGTTTATTGAAAGAGTTCGCGTAATCCCAGTTATCACAGGGACACGCACTGTAAGAAGATTGAATTGTTTCGTAAATGTATTATAAACAATCAAACAATTAAAGACAATACGTTAAAATCAAATAACCTTCTGAGAGAAGTTCCAAATTTAAAGCTCTTACAATGCAAATAAATAGTTGCCAAAAAATGTTAAAACTATTTCTTTTAAAAGTAAAAATGAGCATGAAAAAAAATCTACGACACGTGTTTGTACTTAGTTGAAGATAAATTTGCCGGGTTTTCTGTCTTTTCCAGGCTGTTTGTGTTGAGATCCTGCATTCTGTTGGACTGTGTATCTTTGTTTTTCTGGTTGTTCCAAGTCTAGATGTCATTCTTGGTTTCATGTTGACAATGAGTGTGGCAGTGCTACCAGGTATTTTGAGGATATTTGAAAGTCGAACAAACGACGAAGGTGATCCTGAAGGAGCAATGCTCAAAATACTTAAAGCCATCCTAAACGTCATTCTTGCGGGCCTCCATATTGCGACCGTTGCATTATGGGCATTGAGGGTGTACCTACAAAGAGACAGCCTTGTTATTGCTCTCTTACTTCCGGTCAGCCTCGTGTTGATCTCTCTCACCTGGTGGGAGAACTATGTCAGTGGTGAGAACTGCCTTACTCGACTCAGAGTTAGGATAAGGAAACAAAGAATCAAACTTGACTTTATCGTATCTGTGGCCAAGATACTTACCACTCTGGTCGTTCCAGCTGTCATCTTTGCTCCTGGAGGTAACGCGTGCACTGCAGCCTTCTTCTTACGAACAAAGAATGCCACAGGATGTTCCCTCTTTGGTGACCTTGGCCTGGAAGACCTACGACCCCCGTTAAACAACACGTGCCACCCAGACCTTCCATTCCTCGTAGCCGTGGTTAGTATTATCTGCAGCGGGGTGTGTTACGGCATGTCGAAAGCGTGCTGCAAGGTGCGTGCGCAGATCCCGTGCTTCACAATCCCTATGTTGCTGTCGACGCCGGCAACGTTCGGACTTATTATTCTCGCATACTCTGCACAAAACATTAACAATAAATTTCTTTCCTGCGTAACCAACTGGGTTAACCCTATCGATAACATCCCGGACTTCTTGTACCACTTCACGGTGCAGTACTGGATTCCCATTGGCGTGTTCGGCTACATCACACTCTTCATCATCGTTGACCACATCTGGAGACCAAGGGATGAGAGACTCGCCAGGACAAGCAAGTAAATAAAAAGGGACCGGTCATTTATTTCGGGGAAGGGGGAGAGGGGGGGGGGATTCAGGGAAGGGTCACTTAAAGGAACACTCTTGCGGGGAGGGTATGAAAGAAAATACACATTATTGGGGAAGGGTCATGAATAAATTGCTATCTTCAAGGTGGGGGCCATTAACAAATGCGACAAGCATCCGGGAGGGTCATCTTTTTTAATACATAACTGCACAAAAAACTCCGATAACAAAAATACCGTTAGACAAGCGTTAAACCTCAACTCACTTACTCACTCACTCACTCGCCTTGCAATAGTGATATAGATACAGTACACACATGATGTTGTTCAAAAGAAGATAATTATAGTTACATAATTAATGTAATATAGCAGTGATATTAGTGGTTTAATGAACATTATAATCAGCTTGATGTAACTTTTTTTATTTACTTTTCAAAGAATTGCGCTGATTAATATTTCAGTTTGTGCAAATTTTTTGACACACTGTCATTAATAACAGAATGTAATGGTACTGTCATATTATATATGGTTATATCTATTACTTCCAGGTTATTTGCCAAACCTCTTTACTGTGGCATTCTGCTGGATCAGTCTCTTGTGTTGAATCGAAAACGCCTAAAAGATGAAAAGCTTGTGAAAAAGGTGAATATATAATTATAAAAACTAAAAAGTAATGCCCCCGTTTATGATGTCAAGATATATATATATATTTTTTTAAAAGTTTTGTGGAATTGTTGTTTTTTATTTTAGACTTACGGCTGTCATAGCTGAGAAATAGATTTGAAACCGGTGTCGAATGGCACCGGTTTCAAAGCTATCTCTACGTTACGACAGTCGTAAGTCAATACTATACTTTAGCATTTGCGATCAACTAAAATTGCTTTGAGAACGGAGTCTTGGGAACCGTTTCACAAAACTATATCAAGCTGAGGTCGCGTTTAGGCTTTTGGGCAATACAGTTAACCCTTGTTAATGCGGACGCCAGTAATCCGGTTCCCGCACTGTCCGGATAGACTCAAGCTGTAACCAATCTCTGTCAGTCAATGTAAATTCGTTTCAGCAAACCGTCCATTTCACTATT
>JAULCD010246238.1:0-10335 GCA_032361085.1 Calliostoma canaliculatum
TCATTCACCTGATGAAGGAGCAATCATATGCCCCGAAACGTCGTGAACTTACGAACAAACCAGAAGTTGACATCCAAAAAATCTTGAACTATGTACTACAACTTCTGAATGTCCCTAAAATAATTTATTCTCCGTCCAGTGCTGCTCCTACTATTAGCACAACATAGCGCCGGTGTTCTCGTCTGCACACAGCAGCATTGACCAGGATCGTCTTTCAACAGCAGCATATTTAAGTGATGATTTGGCCAGCAGTATCACCAGACATGAACCCTATACAGCACATGTTGGAAGAACTTGGCAGCATGTTCAGGATCAACCTGTACTTCCGCGTAACATTGCTGAGTTGACTGCAGCCCTTCCGCAACATCCGCATACCATTCCACAGCCCTTTGTGAGTCGTTTGTGTCGTTCCATGCTGTCACAATTGCGTTCCTGTCTTAATGCAAAAGGGGGCTATACCAGATACTGGCCACAGTGACCCCTAGTCTGTTCTGGGAGTACCTCAAGTCAAGATTTGTATCGAACTCAATTATTGACACCAGTGAATCCCCCTTTTTATGTTCCTTTTCCCTTCCTTAATTCTTATTTTTGTATCAATTGTATAATTGTCAAGTAAATGACATCCAAGTAACAAATTGCATGTTTGATGACTTTGAGTATATATTTACATTAGGTTGACTAAAACAAGTGTCGTAATCTATTACACACTGTGATGTAACTAGCTTTTTAATACGATGTTAACAATAAGCCTAATACGTTTGTGACACATATATAAACTACAGTATATCGGGAAAATGTGCAGACAGAAGTGGATAACACTTTAATCTGCAGTTAAACAAATATTTTAAAACAAACATTTAAATCAAATACATAAAATACAATGAAATTGTTTCGGGACACAGATTATACATTGCACTATTAAATATAACATTTATCAGGTCTAATATAAATGTCATGACTAAAATGCATAAAATAGTGTTATTACAATTTAATCACAACTTGTATGTGTTTGAAATCCTAAATGTTAGTTGAACCTTCGTCACTGTAATAGTATTTATAGGCGGTGAAATTGTAATGACTTCAGCAGGTTTTCCGTACAAATTTAACTTTAATCTACCAATGAAAAAGTAATAACCACGGACATAGTCTAATTACACTGAAGTAGACAATTTGCTTAGACATGTCTAATTTTAGCTGCTGACCTAAAATTAGTCAACTACAAACTATTTGCACTAGACTTTTAAAGTTCACAAACTGTATTTGCTTTGCATACTCATAACAGACTGATCTTGTATTCATTTAATGCAGGGTACACTAGGAAACAAATTATTGAATTTATTCAGCGGATTTCCATTGGTTTAATCAAACTAATGGAAATCCGCTACATAATTTCTATACATTTGTTAGTGGTAAATAATGTCCACGGTGTGTTTTGATAATGCTGAAATATACTGGTTTCACCGCAATAAAACCTCTTAACAAATTATTATGTTTTAAACCCTTGGAATGTGTGTGAAGGACTTGCTTGACTTACAGGATAATATTTGTATTTGCCCTACTCCAGGTTAATAGTTTGTGAAATTGATTAAAAGGTTGACCCAGCAGGAGGTCTGCTTTGGATTAAGTTTGCTAACTTTTAGTGCTGAGTGTGACAGCTTAGGTTGTATGTTTCAAATGGAGTTGGGTCACCTGACGGAACATTATACATTCCTAATGGCCAGGAACCCGACCACAAAGTAATTGTAAGACTAAGGCGTCGTAACGTACATCTTAGGATTATCATTACAAGAGAGGGTTTTATGAAACGGACCCTGCTTCTTAACAGTGATTGGATCAAAACCCCACAAAGGAACAATAATATAAAGCCATAAGGCTATAATTTATTTTACAAGGTTTGCAAATTTGTAATATTAAATTTGGGTCGGTAGATAGGTGTTTTATTTCATTGCTATTCGAGACGTATTGTGTCGGTTAATACAAATACAAAATAATTAGTCAGTTTGTACCAAACAAAGAAGGTACAAAACTAATGGTTAATCGAAGTTAATTTTTAAATCGCGAAAGTGATTGTATTTTATTTTCTCATGCTTGAATTGTTTTAGGTCCGCGGATGCGTAAACGAAGCAATAAAACAGTAACGCCTAAAAATGACTAATATTGATATTAGCTTTGTGGAACGGGTCCCAGAAAAGCGGGGAAGGTTTGCTAATAAGGCGATGATGACGTTGGAATGTTTCAACTGCGTTTTGTTCTCTAAGAAATTTAAGGAATTATGAACAAAGTACATGATTAAAAAGGCGTGAAAACAAAAATGAAAATTAAGTACATATCAGCGCCAATTTTCATCAATATTATTACACGCTTCTATATTTTCAAATTTAACTATATGATTCTTGCCTGTACTAATTGGTACGTTATTTTTAAAAATAATAGTTGTGTCAAAAATTAAAGTGCGATAATGTTTTGAGAACAATGTCAAACTTATATATTAACCAAGGTACTAAACAAAGTATATTTTATTTGTGGGATGTCACCAAGATCTATCTGACAAGTTTTGTTGAACAATAGTTGCCCCTTTCAAATTCTGCTTCGGAAACTAAATGCATCACTTTTTGAGACAAAATCCAAACTGTTTTCATGGACACGAAGAATAATAAAATAAAGTTCTGCTCCGGAAACAAAATGATTACGAAGGGACGAACATGCAGACCGTTAGCTATATCCCCCGCAGGGCCCATTTTCTTAAAGCGATCTTAGGTTGATCGTAAGTGCTAAAATATTACATTGGCTAACGACTGTCAATCGGCACCGGTTACAAAGCGATTCTGCGCTACGATAGTCGTAAGCCGATGATAAGAAATAACTCAACACGACATTGTTTTTTAAAATCTCTCACGCTCGACTAAGATCGCTTTAAGGAACAGGGCAGAGGTAATATACATGTAGTTGAATTCTAATGTGTTTGGAACGACGTAGTATATAAACAAACATGCAGCTACAATAACTAGCATATGGAGAAAACTACATAACACCGAGACACAGGTTGACAAGCTTGTGGTGTCATCCTAGGCAAGTGGCATTTTTCGAAGTGGGCCTCTGTTCACCCAGCAGTATTACTTGGTACCTGCTATGCAAGACGTGAGTAATGTGAATGCTAACCTTCTAGCGCCCAACAGGCAGCTTAAGTTGTATACTCCCCAGAGAGTTGTAACTGACACTGAGTGAACATTGGATCCGATGACCAGGGTAATACTATGCGCTATGAGCATGCATTTGTGGGTGGATATGGCGTTCTATAAATAACAATTGTTATTATTTATTATTATAAATATCAGCTGATTTTAGTTTTATAATTCACAACTCTAAGCATGTGACTCATTGTATAAACTTATAAATGCAAATATGACACTTACATGGTACATATTTTTAACTCAAACTTTTGGATGCCAACAACGAGTAACGTTTCAGATAATGTTCATGACGTTTCAGGGCATGTGCTTGCTTCTTCATGAGTATGAAGTAGCAAGCATATGCTCTGTAACGTTGTGAACATGTATGCCCTGAAGCGTCATTAATGTCCAGATCTTGTCTTTTCGACTACTCACGAACAGTATTACTTATTATGCATAACATGATGGAGCAGTTGCTATTGCAGAGTGATTACATCAATTCCTTGGAGACACCAATAATCTACGACTTGCGTGAAGGAATCGGGGATATTCCGATATCAAGGAAAAGAACGTGTCACTTTCACTGAAGGTGGTAGATGTTTCCAAATGTGATTTACAGTTACAGCAACGGCTGAATATCTAGCTGTGGTATTACTAGATGTGAGTCCAAGTCTAGCATACCCCAGTGATGATTTATACTACCACTGAAAAAAAATATATAGAAATTATTTAGCGGTTTTCTATTGGTTTGATGTGATTTCCGCAGGAAATCTCATCAAACCAACAGAAAACCGCTAAATAATTTCTATACATTTGTTTTAGTGTACGTTGTGGATTTTACTGAATGGAGAAGTGTCACGGGACTGCTAAATGCATCCAACTAATAGTGAAACTTGATCTCTAACGTCCGCGTATTTTATTAAAAATTGTGCACCTAATGTGTACAATATTAAAAAAAAAAAAATATCAATTAAATTTACGGCCCCTCACAATAAGGTTGTTGTTTGCATGTATTGACCCTTACCGTGCGGCTCATGGAAGTATTTGGGTCAGGCTTTTACCCTTACCCGTATAAAGCCTTGAACTGCATGAACATACATACACACAGGACTTTTAAGTAAGGCACTAATTGGTATAGGCAAAACCCCTTAAAATTTCCGAGACACTCCACACAGGATGACTTCTCCAAAACTATGCCGCACGGTAATGGTTCATTTCTTGTAATACTTAATGAAATTATGAATTCATCTTCATAATGCGGCATGCAAAAACAGCTTTGCGAATTATATAAACACTAGTATGTGAAACATAGGTCAACAGTCTTTTTTTGTGTGTGTGTGTGTGTGTGTGTGTGTGTGTGTGTGTGTGTGTGTGTGTGTGTGTAATAGCGTTGATAGTCACCCAAGTTCAACACAAATGTAACAGTTTGTGCTCGTAACCTTTTTGTTCTAAATTCAAACTTAAAATGTATTATATATTCAAGCTGATTGGTACTATATTAGATAAGAACCGGGTTGTGTGTTTTTTGTGGAAACATCATTGAAATCTCAGTTTTAGGCGACTGCTTAAAATACCATACAATCTATACACTTCTCCGCTTAATCACTGTCGTTAATCTAATTTGATGTCATCGGTTTTATTACTTTATTTCAGTTTATCACCATGTTAGTACCGCTAATTATGCAGCAACATTTAGCTAAATAATCAATATGCTGTATGTGTTGTGTAATCTACACCGGATCAAACCACAGAAGAACCTGAAAGACAGGCCAAAAAACACTTGAAAAATGCATAGAAATTAATCAGCGGAATTCCTTTAGTTTGGTGAAATTTCCTATAGAAATCTCATTAAGCCAATTGAAATCTGCTAAATAATATATGTACAGTTTTCCTTCTTGAATAACAACTACAAAGGCCCCCGTTTCACAAAGACGCCATAACTTTACGACGCCGTAAACCATGTAACTGCGTTAATGGAATTGGTCTACAAATGCAAAAAATGTTGTAAAGTGTGCACTTTCCAAAGAAAAACCAAATCCATTTTCCCTTTGACATTGTTTATTACGTTGTAAAGTTATGACGTCTTTGTGAAACGGGCCCAAGGGGTAGTTTCCATGTCGAGGTGACTATGAAAATCAAAAGAGACATGTAGTCACCCTATTACTCTTAACATATCTGTACCATCATTGGTATGAATAATTATGGAACTCTCACGCATCTACGTATTTTTATCTCTGTTGTTTACAACAATAATGTCAAAGGTGTGGTAATGAAAATAGAAACACAATGTTGTGAAATATTTTATTTAAAAAAACAACACTTTTGATCAATAGTCCAGTCTCTTATGTACAGAACATGAAGTCACCCATTTGAGGTACAGACTGATAGAAAACTGGCGAATCAGGCGCACTCCCATATCAGCATAGTAAATTATTGATATAAGCAATTTGATATCAGATGATCCACATTTGTACGCTGTGATGATACATGTGCTCACTTTTGTTTGTTGAAAAACATTTTGTGGAACGCTTCTGTTCTTTATTTTTTACCAAAAATGGCAACATCACTCAATAGGTTTTTTTAAAAACTATCCTATGATATTTTGTTTTTAAAAAGCCCCCATTGAGGATAGTTTCAACAAATTATCACAGGATAGGTTCTAACATCATACCCTAAATGTACGTGAGATGCATTTACGACGCTGCTTGAAAAAAATACCTTAATACATATATAAATGTGTATACTAGTTTATAAGGTAGTCAAAACAAAGAAAATTAAATTATTAACGCCAGGGAATAAGTTTTGTGAAGCGGGCACAATGTGTCAAAATGTCAAAGACATAACTGAGGAGTCTAACGTAGCTAAAATAAAGGGGAATATCTTCGTTGTTGCGTCGGACATGGTTGTGATAGGAAACACAAAAAGCTAAATGTTGAAGGTGATATGTTTGTTTTACCTTTTTATACACATCCTGAAATTACAATGCCCTTCAGCTTACATACAAATACATATTGTTGATACATGTGTCGACATCATAACCAAATGTATGAGACAACCTGTACAACTGTATGAATGGTGTTCGGTTTTCGTTCAATAACCGTGGATCTAAGTAAAGTGTGACTTTGTCTTTATTACTAGCATGCTAGCATCACTTGAATGCATGCACTAGAAAAAAAGTATATAAATTATTCAGCGGTTTTATATTGGTTTGATGAGATTTCCTGCGGAAATCTCTTCAAACTAATAGAAAACCGCTGAATAATTTATATACAGTTTTTCCAGTGTTAATACTATTTCTAAATTACTACTTCTGCTAAAATTACCATTTTATATCTGCCAAAGTGACACAAATATTGACATTTAAATAACACTGATCAGTTGTCGTGTTTATGTGATCGGCATGCGTTCCTGGAGTACTTAGTTTGACCGCGCGGATAACTCACAATAGCACTTTGTGGCACACATGATGCTCAGAATATGCAAATAAACAAGACCGGCGCGTACCTCAATAGTTGACCACATGGCGTATAAAGTCACTACTTTGTAAGCTACCACGCAGAACACATTTTGATGCGAGTTTAAATACAACACCTGGCACCTTGACTCAAAATAGTCAGTGTGTTACAAACAGGCAGAACATATTTGTTAAAAGCCAGTCATAAAGAACACGGACATGCAGTAAATGCACATTCAAAGTCTAATTAAAGGTGACTAAAATGAATACAAATTTTAATAGTTCAATGATAGATAATTTTCAAAAACACTAGTGGTAGTATGACTGTTTATAATTACATCATACATGTGAGGCAATACATTTAATCAGTTATAATAAGTTAGGCATTTATATAGCGCCTAAATCCAGAAGACTGCTCATAGGTAAGACTGAAGATCAAGGTTTTCATTTCAGATTTGAAAATATGTTGATTTGAAACTGTTGTTTGTCGTGCAACGTAGGGAAGATATAAGCTTATTCCAAAGCACAGCATCAGCTCTGCAAAATGCTCTGTCACCATATTTTGCAGTATACGTGTGACTGGGACAGCGATTTAAGGTTTTGACATCGAGCGTAATGTCCTCTTTGGCTGGTAGGGAGTGATGAGTGCCTGAATGTATGTCGGAGCAAGGCCATTCAGTGCCTTAAAGGCGAATATCAGCACTATGAATTCGATTCTCTCCCTAATTGGTAGCCAGTGTAGTACTTTTAGCACAGGCTTGATGTGATCAAACTTCTTGGTGTTGGTTATCAATCTAGCTGCAGAGTTTTGAACACGCCGGAGCTTGTGCATCAGATCTTGTCTGTACCCAAACAGAAGGCTGTTACAGTAGTCTAGCCTAGATGTGACAAAAATTAAAGGCATAAACGATGGATTTTATACTTTGCTGGTTCATATATCGGGATATTTGACCTTTGCTTTTGACGTGAAAGAAGGCTGTTTTACATGTCATGCTTGCATGTTTCTCAATATTTAGTGCTTAAATCAATGAGAACTCCTAAATTTCTTGCACACACATACCCGGCTCAATCAAGTTATCACCTATTATTAGGTCTGGTTTTGAAACACCTTGCTTTATGGTCTATAATCTGGTGATGACAATTACAAAAATCGTTATAAACTGTGCACTTTCCAAAGAACCAAAGAAACAATTGTGTAAACTCATTTAAATTTTTCTTTGCAAAGTAAAAAAAGTTTACAATGATTTTGGCATTAACCTAGTAATATTTTGTAAGTGCAAACCAGTCTATGCCATCTCCAGGTGTAGGATAACAAATAGTATTACTTGTGATAAACTGATAAACTTTAAAAATTCAGCCAACAAGTTTTCGTTAGAAAGAAAGTCCTGTCATTTATAGTTAAGGTGAAGCTACGTTCAGTACCTATGGGGTAGGGGAAATGGACACAGTTTCCATAGCTGATATCAATGAAATTTATGACAGTGACACACACAACTATGTTATATTTGGGTTTACACTGTCTAAAAAAGTGAATATTCCATCACTTTGCGTGGATCAATCCTGAGCTGTATTCTAACCCCTATTCACAGTCAGGTACCAAATCGCCAACACTGAGCATTCCAACACTCGGCAATCGACACACTCTGAGTGTGTGGGTTCGAATCCCGCACAGGACGTAACTACGCAAAATTTTAGAATTTTAGAATATTCACCTTTTTGGATAGTTTAATTCCAAATGTAACATATGGTGATACCGATATGTGTTATGAATCATTTTGCATGTTTTTAAAGCTTACAGTTGGCACAGTGATAGTATGAAAGCTTCAATCTATTTGCAGTACCACTTGAGTCAGACAGTGATTGGGCTCCTGTTTATCCTGCCCGCCGCCGCTTACACTTCCACGTCCTCTCTGTGGGGGTATTTATTGGACAAAAACGTAGGTTCGACTGAAAGGGATACATTTTAGTAGGACTAAAACGATTACCACATTCCAATGTTAAGACTATGCATTGTGGCAATTTGTTTAAAGGAGCTTCTTTCATAGTGGTGATATCTTGATATCTACTGGACAAAACCGTAGGTTTAAGGGGTTGCATAAATTAGGACTAAACACTTTGACAAGGGCTGTTGAAAATCTGTCCTGTGAGCATTTGTTTAAAAGAGCTCCTTTCAGGAGCTCTTTTAAACAAATGATCACGAGACAGATTTTTCAACAGCTCCTTCAGGTAACAAATTTAACGTTTGAAAACATTATTATATCTAACTATTGTACTATCTATAATAATAAAAATAGTGTTTCTACTTTACAGCTTAAATTGTTTATAATTTTGCCTAAGTTTATAAAGTAGAACTAGATTTAAAAGATTTGTACCACATACGTTTTTATCGATCCTCTAGTCTTTATTGATGTCTTGTTTTTTTTCCCTTTTCTTTTTTACTGTTTGTATATTTTTTTTCTTGTTTTTTAGGTTCCCGCTTTATCATTAATGACAATCGGACTCGCATGTGCTTCCACTGCCATGTTGTTTTTAGGACCTGCGCCTTTTTTCACCTTCGTAAAACCGTACGTATGCTAAAAAAGTGTATGTTTGAGTTTTTTACCGTAAATTAGAGGGCTGGGTATTTGTTAGAAGCTGACATATTGTAGCTTTTTCCTCATACACCCCACATCAGCCTCGTGGATAGACTCGAAACGCATATGGTCTTGACAACAAGACCAATAGAACATTGCTTCACTGGGCCAATAAGTTCAGCTAAAAATGCTAAAATCGTAGTTAACTGTGCACTTTCCAAAGAAAAAGAAACATTTTCTTTGGAAAGTGCACAGTTTACAATAATTAAATGGCAAAATCGTTGTTAACTGTTATAAATCTAAGATCAATAAAAAAAAATTGCCACCTGCTAAACGAATTTTCCATAATTACAGAAAACATTTAAACATACTGACATGTAGCGTTTCCCAATTTAGATCAATGTGTTTTCTTACAGTATGCTGTGGTTGTCGGTTTTGACAACCATCCTTCTTACTTTTTCTCTGGCTCCAGTCATCGTGTCTGCAATGAGGTGTATTGTACAAGGAGCCAGGTAGGAATAACACGGGACTAATTGGTTTTGTTTTTGAATGCCAAAATGTTGTTAATCTTTGGAAAGGGCAAAGTTATCAAGTTTAACCTAATAAAGTACACAGTTTTGGCATTTAAACCCATACCCTGTCGGTAAGTGATGTTAGATCTCTTTTAATTAAGTTTGAGTCTAATACTGTGTTTACAACACATTTAGATTTCAGAGTTGTAGAAAGGTTTTGTATAAATACAAATTTCATCCCTGCTTTGGTTATGGATTGCTGTAAAAATCTAAAGGATAATGCGGAGCGTCGCTGTGCCACTATATGTCAGTGGTTTATATACAATGTTTAGGTCTGCATATATTGTAAACCAAACCTATCCGCCCAGTACTTCCCGTAAAATACCGACAGCAATGTTGAAAATCCTGTAGACATCCAATTCTATTACTCAGAATATGACCATGATTGTGATTTTAGGGACCTTGGTTTCCCAGATGATACCAGCACCTTTGGTCTTATCGGGGGAATATTGCAAACTTCGAACTGTCTCGGGTAAGAATGCAATAAACAGTAAGTCGGTGGTGGTAGTATATGTGTGTGTGTGTGTGTGTGTGTGTGTCAGGGGGGGGGGGGGGGGGGGGGTAAC
>JAULCD010246349.1:0-16205 GCA_032361085.1 Calliostoma canaliculatum
CACACACACACACACACACACACACACACACACACACACACACACACACACACACACACACACACACACACCAAAAAAACCCAACCCAAACAAACATACAATCCTTGATCTCGCACCAAGCCACTTGCAAAAAAAGTGTTAAAAGGAAAGATGTGATAAGAGACATATTTGAAAAGGCAAGCAGAGGAAATAGCAGTTTTGATGTTTTTTTCTATTATGATCTTCAGCTCTTATCAGGGAATTTGTTCACTTTGATATTATGGGGTATTAATGTACCCAAGAGCAATTTACATGGGCAAAAAATGACAGGCTGTTGTTAGTGTTTTACCAGCAGTGAATTTTCAAGTTTTTAAATTTTTTTGAAAACTGAACATGATTATTTAGAAGATCTTTTGAATTTTTTTCAAGTGGTCTTGTCCAAATATTTTAATTATTTATCATGTAGTTACAGTCCATGTTCATAATAACGTTCAACGTTTTTCACCCTCTTTGTAGGCGGTCCGCGAGTTGACCCGCAGGTAATCAGAAAGTCAATCAGTGGTAGATTTACAATCGTATTATCAGCGTGGGTCGGCTGTGTATGGACACTGTATGTTAGTGTTGGTTTATCAAGCTTCGTTTTTAAAAAAATGAAGACATTAAACATAATTAGCTGTAGTGCAATTATTACATAATTCCCACTTTTTTAAAACATTAAAATTACCTGATATTTCCCTGATTTTTCCAGTCATTTTTACATGTTTCCAGATGTTTTGTTATGATCTAATATCAGCTGATTATATTTTGCATTGTACACACTTTTCAACAAATTTTAGATACATCTTTACATTAAATATTGTAGGAGCAGAAAGCAAGACAAGTTACTCAGTGTTCCTCCAGAAGCAAAGGGCGCATGTCCTTTTCAGTCTCGCAGTGACAGTGATTGTGTTTAATTGCAGAAAATGTAAATGCTTAAGGCAAAGCCAAACTGAAGAGTTATCATACGTATTACCTGAAGGTATTGGATTCCATAACCATATTATGGCATGTTTAAGCAGCCACAAAAATTAATAAATATAACATTTCCCTGATTTTTTCCCCCCGATTTTTAATTTTATTTCTGAATTTCATGATAAATCCCCGACTGGAAAAATAATTTTATTTTTCAAGATTTTCCTGAGCTAGTTGGAACCAGATTAAAAACTAGTAATAGACTCAAATACATGTATGACAATGTCAACATTTTGATAATGATTCAGGAAATATTATATAAACTTTCACGCAGGTCAGCAAAAGGACCACCGTTTTGTTTTCTATGGGCATGAACATGGGTGGGAAATTCATGGGCTGGGGTTGATATATTTTAAATTGTTTAGATTAACAAACTATTTGGTTATTAATATTTTTTTTTATTTATCAACTCAAAACTATTGAATATTTAAGTTTATTTCTAATTATAGTACAGAAAATTCTTTGGTAAATATATTTTCTTAAGTGCATCATGATCACACCCACAAATCTCAAGGGGACTCGTCTATATATAACTGTTTATATGACAGGCTATTTAATTAACCATCACTGTGAATCATCACCCTATGTTTGTTGTACTTCATTCAATTTCATTAACAAGCATGCACAAATTTTAATAAAATTGATATAAATGAAAGGAAACAAGATACCCGTTCAATGTCACAGTCAAGTGCAGAAAAACAAGGCGAGATATTCAAACCAATCAAAACAATTTTAACATACAACAAAAAACAGTCAACCTATCAAAAATGGTTAACACTCGACTGAGCATTTTGATTGGTTATCAGAGAATGTGTTTTGGTCACTGTGTTGATCATGAGTGGCAATTCTTATTGCAAGATGTCACCATGTGTGGATAGCAAATCACTGTGTCTAATTAACTTGGGAATTAACTTCTGAATAAACGAAAAAACAACAGGTCATATTGTTATGTACATGCTGATTTGCATTACAGTTCCTAGTCTATTGTATCGTAATACATTTGCAAGTAAAATTATTGAACAGTGTTTTGAGGTAATGGGACAAGACATACGTCTGTTAAAATCAAACGGACAATATATTTTTGTGTGATGAACTTGATTCCCTTGACTACAAAACATGTTTAGAGCTAAGGTCTGACGTGCTCTCAAATCGAGATGTGTTATTACAAGGGAGGACTGTGTATGTTGAAATTATTCCAAATGGAGTATGGTTTGATGTATAGGTTAAAATTTATTTCATAACTCCTTAATTATCAACAATGAAGGTATTTTATGGATATCCTTAATTATCCCCTGCACCGTAATTTGTGGGAGGTATTAAAATGGACCCACTCTGTGTGTCCACTCATCCATGCAATTTTTTCATTTCCCGAACAGAACTAAAAAACTGTTCAATATTTTTCAACGAAACTTTGCAGATACTGAAGTGGTGCCTTTTGCTATTTTTCAGTTTTTCTAAGGGAACAGTTTGGAATTTGTCTCAAAAAGGAGTGCATTTTGTTTCCAGAGCAGAACTAAAAAACCGTTAGATATCTTTCAACGAAAATTTGCAGGTCGATCAATCAGGTGCTGAAGCGGTGCCTTTTGCTCTTTTGGTAATTTTGTGATTTCTATTTTTCTTAGTTTCTATGGAAACAGTTTGGACTTTGTCTCAAATAGGGGTGCAATTTGTTTACGGAGCAGAACTCAAAAATTGTTCAATGTTTCTTAATGAAATTTTGCATTCATATTTTATCGTTACGAGGGATATTAATGACTTTGTCTTCTTAATGTCTTTGTCGTGGTGTTCAGTTTTTTCAACGAAGTATTAAATTGCTTTTGCTTCAAATTCTGTGTATTGCATTTCTGTTCTTCACTTATGCCATTCGCTGACACAACTGTTTTATAGATTGCAACAAAATCAATGATTTGGGCATAAAATTGCTGCTTTAATTTTCTGTCAATTTACATTGGCTCTTCTTTCATCCAAGCCATGAGCAAAATATGGTTTATCATTGAATGTGTTGTTGACTTAAACTGGTTATATTGAAGTTTGATTGATTTAATTGTGAACAAAGTTAGAAATGACATTTGAAAACCTTTGAAGTCTGCTGGATAGATTTACTTGACTTGGAAAGCTACACAGTATCCCTGTGTTTCGGTGCATGGAGAGTCTCTAACAACAACAGTGGGTCTTCCTTCAGTGTTTGTGTGTCCACACTAGTTGTACAACTATATAGACGGGCAGTAGGGAAGCTCAACAATCTTTAAACTTGTTACGTTGGCAAGTGGTCTGATCATACATCTCTTTTTGTTTCATATCGGGGAAACCCTTTGCCAATAAATTGCTTTATTTGCACATGAGTTTGGTAACCAACAAAAGATCAAAGGAATGCAAAGAGAGTGCTTAGACAAAGCCCTGTCCCTGCAATGCAAATAAATAGTTTTAGGAGGCCAGGGCCTCGTTTCTCAAAGTGATCTCAGTGTGAGATGATTGTAAGTGATTTTTTAAACAATGTCCTGTAGAGGTGTTTCTTATCACAGGCTTACGACTGTCATAGCGCAAAAATCAATTTGGAACCTGTGCTAAATAGTACCGGTTCCAAAGCGATCTCTGCGCTATGACAGTTGTAAGCCAATGTTATATTTTAGCACTTACAATCAGCTAGGCCTAAGATCGCTTAGAGGAACAGGGCCGATGGTGATATTGACTGACTGTGGGAGCATGTTGCTCTCCTACAGCCCACAGTCAGGTTCACCAGGCGCACACAAAATATTGACCCGTAATGTTTCAGCTCCAGCGTACAAACAAAACTTCAAAGGCTCAGCTTTTTATGGCTGGACTGAAAGAGGGCTGGTTATTGAGAATTTGTGTGTTCTTTCGTATCCTCGCTATTTCCCTCCGCCATAATCCATGTTTATTAAAAATCAATAGTCTCTAGCTTAGAGTGGAGCTCTTTTTCTCCAATATCACCACAACAAGAGTATTGAAACGGGTGAAAATGTTACATTCCTATTTTGGTTGTGTTTGCTAGACAGTGTTATAATAGGGACTCTCTCAACACTGCCTCTTACATGATGTAAGAAGATTATTGGAGGACTGAGTATTAACATAAGTCCTAGCTGGCGTGATAAGCAGCACTTGACAATAACAACATATGAACAGCACAGTCACTTTGAAGCTGTCACTCAAACAGCCTTTTATGTCTTGCACTTATTATTGGTTTATTATGTGAAGCCTGGAGTTAGCCAAGTGCTCTCTGCAGAAAGAAAATTATCTCGTCTTTCTCACTTGAATCCTTTCATGTCATATTTTTCTCAATCTCCGGGCTTCAACACTTTAAAGAGATATCAGAATACTTTTTTTTCTTGCTTTGTTTTATTTCTTCGATTACAGATTTTGTAGAAAAATCCAGAAAGACATTAAAAAAAAGTAGTATGTTTAGCTCACTTACATTCAAGTTCTAAAGGACACATGACTGACTGTCTCTATAAATATCTCTAAACTGCCAAAGCAATGAAGATAAAATGTGCATGTTTACAAAAACAGGGTTGCATCTTAGCAGTATGAAACATATTTTAACTATTTTATTTTTTTCATATGTTCATAAATCTGTCATTTTAGTAATACTGTGCTGCAAATTGTTTGGGGATAGTTTTAAAATCACTGAAGATATTTTTGGCAGGTTATTATTTCAACTTTTTACGACAATTGCAAGAAGATTTCATTCTTAAATTTGTATATTATGAGAGACAATATTGATGTGTTCATAATAAACCATCCTGGATAATCTAGGCTATATCTCCATTACTTTTCAATACATACCCTGGACACAATTACTAGCATTTCTTCAATTAGGGAGTAGAATCATCATCACTATCAAATGCTAAGCACAGAAAAAAAATTCAAACCAATTAAAATTGGTTATTTGAATGGCATTTAAAAGTTGGAATGTAGATATAGGGATTACAACTTCTTTATTGTTGAGTAGCAATGTTTCAGTGTAAATTCTTACACTGTTACTAAGCAACTTATCACTTGCTTGATAACAGTGTGAGAATCTACGTTGAAACTTTGCTTCTCAGCAACCATGAAGTTGTAATTCATGTATCTACATTTATTACTTAGAACTGTTGTTTCAAATGAGTTCGATGTCAATAAACATTCCCATGCGACCTCCTATGGAAAAACTAACATTCGCTTAGGTATTGTATGTACATCAGATGATTCTGCGATTCATAAACGATACAAAAACTGTTTGACAAGGGTGCAGCAATTGTTACCGTATGTTTAATTGTTAAGATATGTTATCTTATGATGACTTTTGTATATTTTCCAAAAACATAATTACAATGTAAACTTGATTTTCAGTATTCTAATATGTTTTTAACCATCTCCTGCAACCGGTAACTCAAACATCAGAATTTAGATAAAGTTTCAAAATAAATAATGCTGTGGTCACATAAAATATTTATTATAGTTTTTTAAAAATCGTATTCTATTTTAACATGTACCAGCCTTTGTGATTCAGAGGCAGAGTGTCTGCTCCTGTAGGTGTAGGATTTAATCCCCTGCCTAGTCAGATAACAATTTATAAAAGTTGCACCTATATGATCTGGTATTGTCGGGACTGGTTCAATGAATGAGTGAGTATTTCAGTTGTCTTGCAGCAGTAAGTCTGCATATGCATAGTGTGTCAAAGTGGAGTATTCATATTAACTGTGACATATCTAAAAAAAATAAGCACTTAAAAATTGATTGAATTCTGAACAAGTACAGATAGAAACACATAGATACACGATTATAAAGTCAGGAAGTTTGGTATCAATTTCAATGATCAAAAATCATTCTACAGGCTGTGAAGACAGGCTGCAATACTTTGGCATTATCCATGGGTCATCGGTATCAGTTAAGACTAGCAAGTTGCAGAAAACTGGGTGTTTTTCCTGACATAAATCTGACAGCAACATGATACCTATGCGTTATATTTAGGATCACACAATCTGAAAAAGTGACTTTTCTATCACTTTGCGTGGTTGAGTCCCGTGCGGGATTCGTACCCACACCCTCAGAGTCGGGCACCAAATCGCCAGCACTAAGCGTCCCAACGCCTTAACCACTCGGCCACGGAGACTTCGACAAAAAACAAAGTTCCACACCCGGTACTTAAATAAAGTGCTGGCGATTTGGTACCTGACTCTGAGGGTGTGGGTTTGAGTCCCGCACGGGACTCAACCACGCAAAGTGATAGAAAAGTCACTTTATCAAATAGTGTGATCCTAAATATAACATATAGTTGTGTTTGTCACTATCTAAATGGCATAAAATTCATAACATGATACCTGAATAACTGTTGAAAACAATGTTAAACTCAAACTCTCAAACTCTGCCATGGCTGTTCATGTCTTTCCAATACACTAAAACTTATCTGTAAACATTTCCACATTACCAACCGCTTGATGAAGACACACTTCTCCAAAATTAGAACTTTACAGTAAGTGTGTAACATTAAAAAGTAAACATCTTTGTTTCCTTTAGGTCTTTGTATTTTAACTCACTATTTGCAGCAAATATGTGATTATTTTTTGGTCCACAAAACCTACCAAACTGAAGCCTATTCAAATAGGTTTGGGTTTTAAAATACTAATTTAACTAAGTCTGTTGTAGATGGTATCAATATTTGTTGACTTACTTGATTTTCATATTAAAATGTTGAAAAGCATTTTTTTGCTAGTTTAGAGAATGTCAATGTTTTGATTGTAATAATACCATCCTTCATGGTGTTATGGTAGAGCGTCTGCTCGGAGACCGGTAAGTGCAGAGTTCAGTCCCCATCCAGGTCAGGTCAAAACACTTAATAAAAGTTGCACACTTATAATAGGGTATTGCAAAGACTTGTTCCAGTTATAACCTCTTCAAGATTTGTGTTAAGTTTAAGGAAAATAAAAAAGTGACCTTTGTACCAGAGAATATTTTGAATTATATTGTGATAGGAGACATGTATGGTCATTTTAGTGTTTCTGTTTTAATTCACTCCACTGGTAATAATCTTACAAATAAGTACTTTAAAACACACAACACAAGTATATGGTCATAAAGTGTCTGAAGTATGTTTTTGTGACTGCTTCAGCTCTTGTGTCCAACATTTATCTCGTCAGTATTTGTACGCCAAGGTATTTTATGTATGTTTCAGGGATGTGTTCCTGTCCACTATTCAGCCTCAGCGCAAGCATGTGGTTATTGTGGTGGATCATGGGAATGCCATGAGTGTGACCCAGATGAGGACAGCCAAGGCTATCGCACTGCACCTTCTGCAATCCTTCACAGAGAATGATAGGGTGAGGATGTTTTTTTTCTTTCTGCTTCTTCAGCCGGGTTAGAATAAAAATTTACGATATTAGATCTAACCTTATATTCCCATCGTACCTGTTAATACTTCAGAAAGGCAAAAAAGTTAGAAGGACACGTAAACTTTGTTTGTGTTCTTTCTGGTACCTTGTGAAACAAAGTTGGTTTATTGTATGTTCATTAAGAACTTATTTGATAAAAAATTTGAGAAACATGTCTGATTTGTGACTAACCCATACCATGCTGGTCACAGAATAATCCGGTATGCCTTGTCACACACTGGCGGCACAATTGTTTGACTCCGACATGAATTTGAGAACCTGAAATTGGTATTCTCTGAGGTGCTCGCCTGGGCGAATTTCGCAAAAGTATGGTCTTTTCAGCGGCGCATAACGTGTATTGCCGGGATCATAATAGATCAAATTATTGAATAAAAATAGTGGTTAAACATTCCCGAGATGGCAATTTGGGGGCAATTTTGAGCAATTATAACATTTTATTTTGCACTTTTGACATTGCTTTTACGGATATTCTCGTATTTATTAAATTTAAAAATTGGCGGACACAAGTTGAAAATAAAAACTAAGAAAAGTTGCATTTATTTGACACAAAAAAGTTATTTCATTTTACAACGTCACATGATGGCGCAGCATCAAGGAATAATCCGGGCGATTTTAAGGCATTTTTAAACACAATGTAAAACTTGTTAAAAACATTCCAAATTTGGCACAAGTTTCTCACAAACATGTTTGGGGACATTTTACTTACATAAAAGTAATGGTAAAAGGCCAACTTTCAGCGCCGTCCAGTGGCTCAAACAGTATGGGAAGCTGCGACTACAGGCTGACTTGCTCCGGCAAAAGCAGCGAAGGTCTCGGTGAGAAGTGGATGTTTGCCTACACCGTCGCCGACGTTCAAGAAAGAAGACATTTGCCAACGATGTCTGCCACAACCAACTTTTTTTTTCCGAGTTCAAGCCCACGGCAATGGCGACAGCTGAGAAATCAATCTCCAATTGGGCCGTCTTGATGCGCAGCTTTGTCAACAATGACGACGATGACGACATTCCTGCACCGTGTGATAAAGTTTGAAGCATGGGTCTACACACAATGACATTTGACAAGTGTTGCACTCGTAAGAAGACTCATGTTTGAAACATTTCTGTTTCCTTGCTGGTCTGTTGGTTAGGGCTGCATGTCGTTTTCGTTCAGCCGGACAACAAACCCCACATGTTCTTGCGACATTTTTCTTTGCACCTGTTGCCTTGATTTCTTCCTTGAAGACTAACGCATAGATCGTCACTGCTGTTGTAGCGGCGCCATCCTGCACGTTGTTGAAAGCCAACAACTTTGTTCAACGTCGCCAACTTAATCAGCCACTTTATAATATCACCTCTGTTCACTCTCTGCAATGTTTTCTTGTCGAGTTCACAAGTTTATCATTTGAAAAACAGACATTTCTACCATTTCATTGTCTTTGCAGTGAATGACGTGTACGATAGTATTTGGTCGATTCTGTCAACTCCACCCATGTACTTATCATAGGCATTGATCACAGCAGGCTTCTTGATATTCTCGCCTGTAATTCGGCACTTCTTCCCGGTTGGTTGAAACTCGTCAGTTGTTACTATGCTTAAGACACTTTTCCTATCCTGGTATTTCATAAGAAGCAAGTTTTTGTTGTGCATTGTGTAGGTTTCACCCTTTTTCAAGTTTTTATCTTTCATTTCTGGTGGGCAGCCTTTCCTATTTATTCGCAAAGTTCCCATGGCACCAGTGCAACACAATCACAAGTTCATGTACAAACATGGAGATAAGTACATAATGTCCATAAAGAGATGATAACCCTTGCCTAGGTAACCTTTTATCAAATCCATGACCAGGTCGTAGATGATGCCGCCTTCACTTGCGACATTGTCAGTTTTGCCGGTGTAAAGTTTAAATTGGCAACAATATCCATTGGTGGAGTCGCACAAAATGTATCCCATCATACCATATCTTTTTGGCTTGTCGCAGTTGTAACAACGAAACCGAAGGTTGCCTCACCAAGGAACTGTACCTTTGTCGATTGAGATAAACTGTTCAGGCGTGTACAGTTTTTTTAAATGGTTGATAACATTTTTATAGACGACACCAAGTTTGTTTAGGGGGTTGTAATTCTTGTGATTTTTCGCAGCACTAACAGTGTTGTCGGCCAGGTGAATTTTTTTTTATAATAAGCCAAAATCAGTCTCTTGACAACGTTGCCGGAAAGAATGGCATTGCTGTAATAACGACACTAGACCAATAAGTTTGAATGTCCTTCTGTACTGCAAGTCCCATGGGAATGGTCAAAGCTATAAAGACTTTCATTTTTGAGCTATTTGTGGGAGTCAATCGTGAAATCTTGAATGCAGTCTCAATGTTCCAGATGTCAAAAATTGCGCTGCATATCTATTTGTTTTCTAAGCCATAATTTCATAATGTGTGTCATCGAAAAACAAAGTAAAAAAGTCAATTGTTATTGGGTTTGTTTCTGGAATGTTTGGCTCAATTCAGTTCTAGCTGTAAATGTTAGCATTTGTTGGCGTCTTGTGTCTTCTATCTACTCGTGCATGAAGTTGAAATTGTTAAAGTTGTGCGGCAGGTCAACAAAATCTTGATTTTCAAAACTTTGAAAATTCTTATTGGTTGTCGCCGTCGTTTCAAGTCCAAACTCTTCCTCAGTCACAGTTAAATCAAGTTGGCTGTCCTCGTCACTGCTGCTGAAGCCGCTGCTTGATGGGTGGAAGCCATTATCCTCGAAGACGACTTCTGAGTTTTCTGTCAGGTAGATCTCTTGGTGCCCTGTTACCTCGGTTCTTCTTTAGTTACTGACGACAGAAGGAAAATTGCATCAAAAATTGTTCTAAAAAATTATTGCAAATTTCATTATAAAATCAGTTATAAGTCATTATTTTCTGGGGAAAAAGATACAAATAGATACTAAATGTATATATATAAAATGCACAGGTGAAAAACTTGCTCAAAACTTGTCGCAAAAGAATTACCGATTTTCTTCAAAAAGCATAAAAAGAAATAAGCTGATTTTAGTGAAAATCCAAACAGTCCAGACAACAAGTTGATTTTTTCCAAACTTTCAAAATGAAAAAAAAAGAAGTCCAAATTGCCCCCAGGGCCATCCGTGTCGCGCGGTGCGGCATGGAGTCTGCAGACTTATAGTGGCCAACGGGGCCACCCGTGTCGTGCCCTTGGGCGGGACATTCTCAAACGAATTGCGCACTGTAATAAAAGCTAACTGTTTTCATCCATTAGTCCTGATAATGATAACATATAGAAAAGTACCCAGAACTTAGAATATTTTACTGGTCCTCAGGATACCTCAGGATATTGGGCACTTTGGCTCCGGCCGTAGGACTAGTGCCAATTTCTGTCCCTGGGAAGGGTTAACCCCTTTAAGTGCGGCTTTCTTTTGAGAATGTTCCCACATATGGCGCAACACAGACAGTCAACTGGTCAATTTTAAAAAAAAAATTCAATTTTTTTAATTTATTTTTTTTAAGAAAATTGACTTACTGTGCACTGTCACGTGATGAAAAATGTCTGTCTTTGATAATATAGGGAAGACGACTTGTTTGCAATACGTATTTTTAATTGCGTTATATTTGTATTTATTCTTCCTGAAACAATTTTTTTAAACTTATTCTTTGATATATATGAAGAACTAGTTTGTTTCTTACGTTTGTATTTGATTTTTTGTTTATATAATAAAAACTGGAAGTTTTATGTTTGTAATAAAGTTATAAACAAGAAATGTCGCCAAAAAATGTCATGTTCACAAACCCATATCGCACGTGTTGACATTTGTGTATTGCTTGTGTGACTGTATATTGTATACAAAATGGCAGCCAACTAATTTGAAAAGTCGGTTAAATTTCAAGATAGATTTGTGTTTTACTCGTCTTTTATAAGGTAAGGAATTTTTATTAATTGCTGTTGATAAATGAGTCATTAGATAACAAAATACTTTGTAGTAATGTTTGTGACTTGTGGCTGAGTGTAAAAACGAATTTATTACATTTACGATGTTGTGTGGAAACAATAACATGTTTCTGACTTTGTTTACATCTCCTATCACAACTCGGGTCGGGATTCCCCGTGCTCATAACGCTAAAAATCAATGAAAATTATCGGGAATTTCCCCAAATTCGCCATCACAGGGAAGTTTAAACATTTTCTTTCGATTTAATGTCTCGGGTAATCGATAATTATGCTGGCTTTACCTGTAACGCGCCAGTGAAAACATACTTTTGTGAATTTACCACAGGCGTCCAACCTAGAAATACTAATCCCAGGTGAAACAATACCGCCTGCAGCGTTTGACATTGACTACCGGATATATCAGTGAGCCGCACGGTAAGGATTCAGAATGTTAAAATATCAAGTTAGGAAGTAGCTTAGTCTTTCTTTTTCTTTGGTTGAATATTCCAAGATGTAAAGGATTTTTGTGTATTTTCTATTTGTGCAGATTGCAGTGGTTGGGCTGGCCAGTCAGTCCTCTTTCCCACGCTCAGACACCTGCCTTCCTCATGCTCTGGTACCTGCCACTGTGGAGACCCGGTTCTACTTCAGCCAGTTTGTGGAAGACCTCGAGAAACAAGACAGTGAGTCAAAGATTCTCTCATTAAAACTAGCTGCAGAAACTGTATACAGCTTGTCCCGTCACTCTTATAGCTACAGAGTTCAGCCTTTACAAAACCAACTGATTGTCAATAGAAACATTGTGTGACCTTTTAGTGTTTTATTTGCGTTTTTAATGTATAAACAAGCAATATCTTATCTCTATGCTTTTTTAAATTTTCATTTATGTGTTAATTTTATGTGAAAAAAATACTCATTTATAAACAAATGACATTATCTTTGTTGTCAAGCTGTACAACACAACACAACGCCATGTTTAACTCTGTTTTAGTATGCAAATGAGATCAAATCTCGTTCCTGGGTCACAACTATCTGTCAATGTGTCATGTGATTTTCGGTCGAGAATTTCACTTGTCAGTCACTGCCTTGGAAAATGGCGGATTGTGAAGTCAAAACAACGTTTTGCAAACAATAGTATTAACAGTCAATGTAATAAAGAAATACATACTAATTGATTATCATAAGTTAAAAGGTAATACGTTATAAAAAAAAAAATTACACCACAAACTTATGTAATTTGTCGGCAGTGACACATTAAACAAGTGTGAACCCAATTTGGGTTCGCAAAAAGTTGAGAGTTGTCGCACAAGTGTCTGCAGCCCTTGGCGGCATCAGTAGAGCCAATAGCCTAGGGCGGAATTTCTGCAGCTGTCATTAAGACTTTCAGTGCTGAATTAATTTTAATTGGACCTAAAACTGACCACCTTGTGCTGTTTAAAAAAACAAACTATCCTGTGATAATCTTTTTATGAAAGAAGCTCCATTAAATAAATTACCACAGGATAGGTTTTCAACAGCCTAGTTGTTATTTCCTGCCCAAATAAAGTTTTGAAGTGTTTCCCTCCATTGTCTATCTAAGTTTCATTTCTATTCAATTTATTGTCACAAACTTTCGTCAAAAAAGTTCGGTTTGTTTTACATACATCAAGCAAATAGCAACTGGTGCTTTTTGCTATTTAGAGATATTTAAATATTATATTATTTTTCCATTTACATTGAAACAACTTCTACTTTATCGCGAGCATGTGCAACCTTTGTTTCCGAAGGTTTTGGAGTATAAAACGGTGGGGGATACAAATGACTCTGTCTTCTGGTTTGAACTTTAAGTACAAATACCTCCTGTAATTCTGTGCACTTAATCTGTTTACAGCACCTACAAACCACACACTTGGCTTTGAGACGGCTTTCCAACTAATTCAAAACACCTTCAGGAAAGGACATATTTTGTCAGGTAAGAAGAGAATAGATTGCCACTACACTTGCGTGTCTTGACTTGTAGCTGAACAGTTAACATGAATCAGCTGGCTAAGTTTTCTTTATGAATATTTCATCATAATGTAAACTGATCATACATAAAGTATAATTTATCTTGCCTGAATCATACAGATAGCCTTTCACCTCAATTGATGGGTAAAACGAGAGAATGGAGATAATCCTATCCCTGGTTACTAAGTAAACAACAGGATAACTCCGTAGTCTTCTTGGTCCTCACTTCTATCTGCCGATGCCAACTGGGAGATTGTGTGAGAAAAAGCATGTTTTTTTAGGGGGATCTTTCGAGTGTGATTCACTCAGGGAAGTAGTCTTTGCTTATTACATCGCGTCTTTTGGCTTGTAATTATATCTAAAATGTCTGGGGACTATCGTCTGTGGACTAAATGTTCTAAGATATTCCTTGTGTGATCCACATTCTCTTTGCCCTGATTTTATGGACTATTTGTGATGTTAATTTCAAATGTGAATTTTGTTCGGAATTTGACCCTGAGATATTTAATGCTTATTTGCATTCGTCTCAGAAAGCGAGAAAGACTTAAAACGTAACTCTGACATTTTGGAGTCTGTTCCTATGAAGAAAACATGTGTTATATAACCAACCGACGTTGTACCTGCTTCACAGCAAAAACAAGGGGGGTTCGTCCATTCCCATGAGTGGCAGCTCGTCCACGGTTTTAGATGCTGAGGATCCCCTTCCTGACGAGACAGACCACTTCCTTTCAATGGGTTTGCAGGACGCTTACCTATACCCTCCCAAACAGGGGCTCCGGTTGTGAGATCGGCGCCCTATTCCCTCGCTGATGTCACACCCTTATTTGTCAGATTGTCCGACCAGCTGTCGGCAATGACAGCGATGATGTCCAGCACAGACACATGGTAATGTTTCGGCACCTCCTACATCGGTGCAGGTCAACTCTATGCTTGGCCAAGCGTACCCCTACCTACGCTTCTAAGCACCTAAGCCGTTCTTGGTTTCCTCTCCAAAAAGTAATTGGGCATATACCTTTGTCTCAGCCAGGGCGAGGTTTCAGATGCAACGGACCTACCCTATCGCAGGTAGGTCTTAACCCTGCGCACCTTCAGCGTACCCCTACGCTCCTACACACAAGCTACATGGGTACGAGGGCGTTTCAGCACCAGGGCCGTCGGTGTCTCCCTATTCCGGGAAGTATGATAACAACCAGCTAGCTGTTTTCTCAGGGCCCCTCAGACAGTGCTGACAGTGTCGGCCACCATCCACAATACTCTCTGCATGGGACATCGTACTTGCAGAAGGCACCGCCATGGATGACAACTATGTCAGTCATTCCAAGGCCAGGTCATACAGGATGGAGGACAAAAAGCCGTCGGCAACTGACACAGTGGTTTGAGGCGCTATCCAACCTCTAACCCTACCACAACTTGCCAATGAGGCGCTCATGTGCAACATTCAGCCTCTCTCATGCAACAACGCTGGCTTGGTGAAATTCTTTCAAGTCTGTCATCTGTGTCAGGTAATCTCACATTACTTAGGAAAAGGGATCTAGTTCATATTCTGCAGTGGCAAGTAGGCAGTTATTTGACAGGTCATTGCTCGATGTTTCCAACAATCACCGCGAACAACACAGGTATAGTACTCTTCAGTGGTCTGTTGATTCATTGTCAAATAGACTGCGCCAAGCTCACAGAACACCAGCAAGCAACTCGGTAAATCTTTCTCTGGGAGTTGCCTCGCTCCTTCCAAGGGGGCGCTTCATTTGTAGGGGCTCCAAGGCCCAAGGTTCAGCTGGGCGTGGCGTCTCGGGTAAGTCCACTAACAAGTGTCTATCCCATCTCTCCTCTTGCGGACGAGAGGGACTTGGCTCTCCCACCCGTTCTCATACGACCTACTCCGAAAGGCGGCAGGTTGCTCACCTTCGCCAGGAATTGGGCTTATATACAACATGGAACTGTTTAACAAACAATCTCTTCAGGTGCTTCCTTCTTTCAAGATGCTGACTCTGTCGGTACTTTGTACCATGGTCAGGCCGTGGGATTATCTGCCTTCAATAAACCTGTAGATCGCATTCCTGCATGTATTGCAGACCTGCCTACTTGTACACTTTTGGGGTTTTTTTCTACAATTTTGGCCTATAAAATACGGTTATACACCCACTTTCTCATTTCTACACCAATCCTAGTATCACGCTTTGTGCAGTATTTGAAATTTTTATTTCGCCTAACATTTTGTTTTTTAACTACTTGTCTGACCTTCTGACCATTTCTGTTGCATAAAGTAACATTTTGTACTTGGTAATGAAGGGATGTCCACATAATGTCTTTGTAATACACTTTGAAAGCTAAATGTACACATTTGAAACATAGTTTATACACTTTGAAACCCGATAAAACACTTTGAAATGCTAATGAATACACTTGCAACCAAAGGGGTAGACAGGTCTGTGTCTGCAGCTATACTCTACTTGTCCAAGTGATATGGTTAACCCTTACAGTGCTAAACTGGGGTGAGTATAACTAAAAACTGTTACCACCTTGTGCAGTTGAAAAACATTCTTGTAATAATTTGTGTAAAAGAGCTCATGTAGGACAACACAGCACAAACTATTACAGGAAAGCTTTTCAACAGCCTTTTTAGGTTGGATTTTGGATATGAAAATTGACAGATGTTAATTTTGTTCAGAACTTTAAGCGTGAAGTATTCTCTACTTGTCCGCGGACAACTAGCAAACAAAAATGAACTTGTCCGTGTTTAAAATTTCCTAAGTCGGACTAGTTGGGCATTATAAGTCCACACCCCTGTCATAATGAAATAAAAATGACAAACATTTCTTGTTTTTTTACAGGGAGTTTTCTGACACATCTCAGCGACAAAGACAGCACTTGCTCCGCATACACACGCACTGCTGGTGTGATAAAGATGCAACAGCACAGATTAATGTGGTAAAAATAATAATT
>JAULCD010246350.1:0-10334 GCA_032361085.1 Calliostoma canaliculatum
TTCTGCTGAGTGAAGAGGCTCAACCACTGCACCCTTTACGCAAACTGTATTCTGCTGAGTGAAGAGGCTCAACCACTGCACCCTTTACGCAAACTGTATTCTGCTGAGTGAAGAGGCTCAACCACTACACCCTTTACGCGAACTAGTATGCCTGAAAATGCTCAAGATTTCAACAAACCTGTCGACTTATTACCCCCCATTTTTGACAAGACAATAACGGCCCCGTGAAAATATCCCTGTACACTAATATCAAAATACATATGAAATAAAACCGTACATGCATACACAGTATACAACCCCCGCCGCATTTTATGGATCTGATAATCAAAAGACAACAAACAACAACATTTTGTCTACACACTATTTATTGACAAATAAAACTTTTTAAAATACATTCATAGTTTCCAGCATATGTACAAGAAAACTCGATGGACACGGGGTAGTCTGAAGCAACATACTACTTAAAAATGTCACACAGCTGTCTCGGTAAATTTCAGTGAAATCGCTATTTTAATATACAGACAGCCCCGCTCAACATCGTCAGCCACTTATTGACAGAGATAACGTTTCAAATACATTCATAGTTTCCGGCACATGTACAAGAAAACTTTATGGACACAGTGTTGTCAGAAGCAATATACAAAATAAAATGTAAGAAATGTCACACAGTTGTCTCGGCGAATTTTAGCGAGCTCACCATTTTGATATAGGGACAGTCCGAAGAAAACTTGTAATGTTCCTGGTCAACATCGTCAGCCACCTCCCACGCACGCAAACGCAGCCCGCACCACGCGCACTGAACACAGTCATTTTTTCCGGTGTAAAAGAATCCTGAATTTGCTAATCTCGAAGGTTTCTGGGCGATTTGATCCGGCCAAAACTTGAAAGTTGATAATCTCACGCAGCCATAGACCATGCGCGGTTTCCAGGGGTTATTGAATTTTTTCAAAACCGATAGAACGTCATCGTGGTCATCCCATACAAAGCTCTCTGAATCCGCGCTGTCTACCTGCAGGCATTCTCCTGTCTCATTCTGCACACCACCACCGCAGTCTGTTTCACGTTCACTGTTCATAGATCTTTCCAGCCTTGACGTGTGTATGCTTTCATCATCACGGTTGAAATTATACACTAGAGTGTCAGCACACACCCGTGAGAATTTGCTGCAATCATCCACAACGGTGTATTCAGGTTTGGGGGCCATTATTTACACGTCTTATCTGGTTGGCCGATCGTACGCTAATGTCACTTTACTTGTAGACACAGGGAACACAGCAAAACACAATTGCAGTCATTAGTTCAAACAAGCGTTCACAGGACAGGAGAGCGACCATTTCAGGGTCACTGTTTGACCTTCAATCGATAACTTTTTCTATTACAATACACAACACATCACCAGAGAACATGGTAATTCCCCCCTTTCTTGATATAGTATCGCACGTTATTGTCGGGATACGCGTCTAGCCTGCCAGAAGCAGACGGTCAGATAATTTATCACACACGTTGTCTCCCAAGCAGATGACCGGATAACTGTCGACACCGGATAAATTAACTAAAGAGCTGACAGGCTGTTAAAACACGGGTAATTATCCCTTTTGTATACCCTAGCTGCCAGGTTAAATTGTAAGCTCTCCCGTAACATGCACCCCCCTACGTCAAATGGCGTTTATCCCTTTTTGCTGGCTCCCAAGCAGATGACCTGATAACTGTTAACACTCTCGCAAATTAACTAAAGAACTGACAGGCTGTTAAAACACGGGTAATTATCCCTAGTCAAATGGTGTGATTTATAACGCTATTTTAGCTTGTTTCAAAACCACCCCGAGCGGGCTCTATACCAGTTTAAGACTCTGGCGTCATTATATTTTGTATTACCAGTCTTGAAATGTTTCACTATATCGACCAACCCCATTCCTCTAGCTTTGAAAAAACTGTAATATAATGCATAGTGCCCACAAGTTGTTGACAACAACCCCTGGTATCTCACGTTATTATAGACATAATTTAAACTCCCATAAGCATATACAAAATTTTTAAATTCTACCCACAGTTGCGTTGGATCTAAACCATATGAGTCAAAAATTTCAACGAAACCAGGACGGTTTATACAGACACTCAACCAGTGACTTCCAGGGTTGTTTATCTTGTCAGTGTTACATATAAATAATAAAGGGTAGTCCTGGGTTAACATGTTACCAGATTTTACTTTATTTTTATATAAACCGTCCAACATATCGCGACTGCATGTGCCTACATAATGCTTGCTTAAAAACGGGTCCTTCATTGCGAACTGTTGTAAATCATATCCATATAACATAGACGCCATAGGAATCTTAAGAGAAAAAATCCCTGCCAATATACCTTTTAATGTATGGAAGCGTTTCTAAAATGGTCAAACTGTATGGTCGAATCTGTTTCCTGATAACATATCAGTGTAAGGGCTCGTTGTGTTGGTCGAGAGAATTTGAGTTCAATTCCTATTTTTCCAGAACCTTTAGAGTAGACATGGGATTCATCAGCGCCTAAATCGTGCGATAGATCAACCACAAATAGCGTTGTCCCTGCTTTAAATTCAGCCAAGGACACAGTATGCGCGGAATTACGCCCCAGACCCCCTGTATTTCGAAACATATCTAAATAGGTCTCGTAAATTCGACATGTATCGTTTTCAAAGCTTATTTCATATGTTTTTTTATCTACTTCCTGGCCGTTCACTTTGACGGTGATTTGGGTCAAATTGTTGTGATAAAATCGGAAGGGATTTTTACTAGATAGTCCTGCAAAAGCCTCGTTATCGACCAAACCTAATACTATCCGCTTTGGTATGTAACCGCTTATCACGTGATCTGAATTGTAGTCCCGCAAACCTTGAGGGATATCGTGAGCAGTTGTTTTCACTTGTGTTACTGGATATTTTACTGTGCGACCTTTGCTCAGATTTTTAATATGCATTTCTCTTATAACAGGAGTAACTGTGACCTGTCTGACATGAAATTCAGCCGTCACAATGTGCGCCGAATATCCCTCCCCTCCCGCGCCATACATCATGTAAAATGTATTTGGTGATCGGATAAGTTCGATTTTCAAGGGAACCCCGTCTATTAAATATCTATTTTGCCTAAATAAGTCGACATGCAGTCTACCAACCATTTCTACCGGCCTGGTAGGCACAGTTTTCAAACGCCTTTTAATGAAACCGCTATTTCTGTTATCCCCCTCTAAAGTGCATGAATCAAAACGTCCCGGTGTATCTTTAAGAAAATTTTGAGCATGCAAGTTTGTATTGAACTGACTTTCATCGCAGCTAAGTAGTGTTTCAATATAAGCTCTGTAAGGGTACGTACCGAGGCTATCTGTTAACTCGACCTGATTGGTTCCAGCCAGCAGTCGAACCTCTCTAAAAAGCGTGTGCAAAGTATTTGTTACCGGAGCACACACATCACGGGGATGTGTCACATTACCATCAGCATTTACAACATTATCTAACCGTGTGGCCACTCCGCCATCTCTCTTGAATTCACACACTATCCGTAAATAACACTCAGCCAAGTCTATGTAACTGTTTACAGGATTATTTATATCGAAACGGATAGTACCGTCTAACTGCCCCAGCCCTGTTACAGGACTGTATTTCGTCCAATGCGAGTTTCTCATAGTTGTTACCATGCCCGGCAATGTAAATAAGTCTAGTTCGGATTTACCACACTGCGTATGCTCGCACCCCCCAGACATTTTATTTTATTTATTATTTTAATTTGTTTTACAAAAACACTCGTCTTGTTTTATTATGCCTACTATGTCTTTTGCTAGATCCCCTGCGCCTACCTGCTTTATTACGTCTGGCTGTTCTATTACTATTTATTCTACCTGGGTATTTACCCTCCCGTGTCACCAACGTCCCTGCTTTGTGCTTGACACGCCTGTTCGACGCCCTGTTACCCAATGCTGTAAAGACGTTTGACGTCGCGTTTTTAAGAGCATGACCGCCCCGTCGCTTGATACTCTCACGAGGTTCCACACCATTTACCACGTCTCCTACGACATCGGCGACAGCTCTAGCACCCTCTCTAGCTAACATTTTTCCTGTAGATTTTAGCATGGGTATAGCCATTCTTCCTATAGCGCCTAAAATATTTCCCAGACCTGCCCCGTTCTGACCATAATGTCTACCAACATACACTGGTATATTATTAGAACGCATGGCTATCGCTACAGCCTCAGATTACCCGTGTTTCTTAAAGTGTAATATCACAACGGACATACCACTAACGAATGGTACGGGACGGCCTAAACCGTCCCTTATAAGCACTGTTACAGACCTGACCTCTTCATATTTTAAACCTACATACTGCACAGGGTTTTTATCCTTCACATACACGGCGTCTTTCAGCATCCTCGTAGTGACAGGTACCAACGTCAATAATGGTGCCATGGTATGGCCGACTATCTGATCGTCAATAATGTCTGTATACACGTAAATATTATTAAACAACTGTTCTTTTAAAAAGCTTGAACAATCATTAGCTACAGGGGTTAATTTACTATGTAAAAGGCGCCGACTGTTTTCTACCCGAAAGTCGGGGTGTATCTTAGTAAAACCTAGTAGGCCGGCCAAATATGACGTCATGTCAAATGTTATGAAGGAGAATCTATTGTCACAATCTTTATCATTAAGCGATTGTGCGCGACATTTGTCCTCTACTTCTTGTGGTATACTCATCGTCAAATGTACCAGGTCACTGGAAACATAAAAATATTCTGTCCCAGGTGGAGGTGTGAAAACACGGACAGTCGTCCTCAAATTTCCTGACGATTTTGAGTGACTTTTTACATAATAGGCAGCCCAGTCGGCAATAAGAGTATTAACTGCATCATTTATACTTTTGAGAATACGTTTAATTGTGTAATTTCTTTGGGGTATGGTTATAGGGGTCTCATTCATGATTCCAAAAGTGACTTTCTCTAATACTAGCACGTCATCCTTGAAGGTCGTTTCAGTGACAGGTACTACAATTCTCACCACCATTGTGTTGTGTGGTACTGTCACGTTATACCATGTCACAGGTAGTTGAATGGTGCTGACTCCTACACTCCATTTTTTTCTTTGTAACTTCAAAGTGTAGGGTAGGTCCACAGTGTAAGTGTGTGCATTATTTCCTGGTCTCGTATGAGGGCTGGCATCGCAGGGTAACGTGAGGTAAAAATCTGAAACGTTGTCATTCATAACGCGGGAGTAAATCCGATACCTGTTGTATTTGACAAGACCGCACTTGCTACCTCCGGATTTTCCACAGTCAGAGCGCTAATGTGACCTACCCACGACGACAGAACGATTTTAAATACTTCAAACACAGCCTTTTCCACGCGTTTTATGTCATAACCTGACGTTGTTGTGATTGTGGTTGTCCGCGCTGTCATATACAATAGTGTCACCCCCGTTAAGAACATTAAAGGCGCTGTTGCGTTTTTTCTAAGCCTCGTGCATAATTTGGAGAGCGTGTTATGTGTGCTACGGGCACCCACTGGTTGAATATTTTGGCCGGGTATCCCTTCCATTGCACTAGTACTTCACCTGTCGAAGGTCGTGTTTTTAATATCTTCTCGATGTCGTATGTTTCAGGTTCGGTCACCACCTGTAGCTCGCTCAAATAAAAGGAACCTCTAATGACAGACCCTGAATAGTCCCGTATTTTATACACGTCAGGACGTCTGTGTTTTACTCTGCGTACCACATAAAATATTTCCCGAGTCCACCCGGCTTCATACCCCTTACCAAAATTACCCTTACTAGTACTTATTCTGACAGGAGTGTCAGGCTGTAGGTACGTGCGTACGCGCGCACACGGTTTGCTCGATCGTTGACGGTTAATCTTTGCAGCGACGCGATCCCACACGTTCATTTCGTCTACCTCGTTTTTCACACTCGCGGGTCGACATCCTATAGATGTATGGTAGGTATTATTGTAGGCTTGTACCACTTTAGGTAAAACTTCAACATATCTGGAATCGGCTGATGCCGTAAAATATCGCCAGAGTCTGGCCTTTAATGTACGCTGAAATCTCTCAACAACGCCACATTTCACATCATCGTTCTGGCTAGTGTACATATTTTTACCTAAATCTTTTTCGACATATTTATTAAATGCTGTGTTGACAAACTCCGACCCCTTGTCAGTCATTAAACTCTGAAACACTCGAGGGGTAGCCCTCTTTACAATTCTTTTAAATCCCCTGACAACTACGTCACTGCTTTTTCCTGTAAGAGGTTCAACAAACGCGTATTTGCTGAAAACGTCTATAACACATAACAGGAACCTATATCCATTGTTACTCTTATGGTAGCGAGATACATCTGACAGATCTGCTTGCCATAGTTGGTCTTTACGACACACTGTGGAAGTGTAAGGCGTCCTTACAAATGTTTTTCTCGCGGGTCTGTGTAGGCTGTAGGAAGGTTGTCTTTTCAACCATGCACCTATTTGTGTCGGCGACGGTTTAACACTACCCTTGCGTCTTTTTGCCTCCTCTACCTTTTTAACTAAACCCGCATGCGACCCAAATCCTTTAGACGCGTTATAGTAAGTATTGTTAAGCCATTTCAACCAGTAAGGTTTAATATTCTTCCCAAGCGTCCTCCGCCTGTTGACTGTCTTTCCTTTTTCTGCGCGGCGTGTGCCGTCTCGACTTGACGCTACCCTCCCCATCTTCTACATCCCCGACATCCCTCGCTCGTTTATTAAATATTGAAGGCTTAAGACTGTATGTCTCGTTTTTTATAGAGACAGCAGCAGGACCCCCATGCTGGTTTACCATATTGGCTAAAAGGCGTGCTGTAGTATTTTCAACTTTACCTCTCCCGCGTTTTTTACTCGCCAGTAGCTGTAACACCTCTGCCAGTGATGTATCACCGAGGGGGGTGCCTTTATGCTGTAATAATCCTGTGTGTGACACAGCCAGCTCTTTATTTTGCTTAATGAAATCCCCTATGTCTCGAGCATTTTCTCTGTAACTTTTAGGTACTTTACTCACAGCCTGTAAAATAGCGATTGATTCATCTTTATTAACGCTCCCATCCTGGGGCGTGTCCTGCTTCACACCCCCTCTCCCCGTAAATTTGCTCGCCATTTCATGCGCCTGTAATGCTGATAACGTTTTCAGGTCCTCAGTATCACGAGCTTTATGCTGTAAAGACAATGCTTCCTCTAAAAGTTTATTGTAGCGTTCTAATTTAGTATACAGTTTTGCTGCGGTACTCTGAGTATCATATGACTGAACATCATTATAGGCTATGTCTCTTAAATCGCGTAAATTATCCTTTCTCTGTTTTACTAGTAAAGCATCTCTTTTTAACAAGGTGTACTGGTCATCTTTTTTACCACCCCCGACCGTGTGGGTATCATCCCCGATATCAGACTGTTTAGCCCGCTCTACAAGCATTGTGTATGAAACGTACGGCATGACCACCATTTTAGACGCCATATCTCGTCACCCCCCAAAAACACCGACTACTTTAGACACAAGATCGCCTACAACTGGGGCCAGCAGCGGTAGTAGTAGGGGGAGTATCCCTCCCTTCTGCGTTAACGCTTTCCTCCTCTGTACTGTAGTCACGTGTCTTTTCTGGCACAGAGTGTACAAACTCTTTCTTTTAGCATTCAGCTTACGACGCTGTGTTTCAGTCATCGGTATATTACCAGCATACACATTAACGGCCGTCTCGCTGAATGCGTCTATGACATCCTTAGGTAAACATTTAATAATCTTATGCCTGACCACCGGGGGGGATCTACACAGGTAGTGGATAATGTCAGCGTTTTTTTTCACCCTGTTAACCCCACGACGGTTAATGTGGTGTCGTGGTTTGGACATGTCGATTATGCTCTACACCCCCTCACTTCTTAGCCGGGAATGATATGCTATAACGTAATATGTACAGATATATACTACTCTGATATTACCCTTCGGGGTCGGGGTATGGTTGGGGGTGCAGGGGGGTATGTTGTTATACCATCACCTCGGGACCCCCTTGACACAACTATTCTCCGCCCTCGTTTAATATTAACTTCAGCTCTTTTTCTCTCCGCAATACTCATGTCATCACCACTGCTGTCACTGACGGTACAATCAGAGAACGTCACGGCAGACCCCATTCTTCTCTTTTTGCCCCTATATCCTCCTTTACATCTCTTAGCAAAGACGTCAGCAGCACCGCCATCATCGTCATCTGTTGTACACGTCGCGGAGTCACCCGTAGCGGTCGTATGACCGGTAAATGTCGTACAACTACTACTGCTATTACTGATGCTACTGCATAATGTCGACCGTTCTGTAGAGCTGCAGTCCTCGGAGAAACTTCTGGTCAAATCAATCGTGTTGTCGCTACTGAAATTGTATGTAGTGTTACTATCACTATCACTAGAGGTTTCACCCCCGCCCGCATTTTCATGATGGTGTAACTCTAACGCCGACATGCACGACATTTTCTCCATAGTTATTATTTCTTTTTAGGTTGATACACGTCTACTTCCCCGTGATGGCGGTTAAACAGTTTGGCGCGCACTCGGAATTCGTCTGATGTGTCAGGCGTCAAATCTAGCAATAAATAGCTGTGTGGTTGTCCGGTGGCACGCGCGTACGCATCCCTTATGAAGCTCGACTGTCCCGGGAACATCTGACGGGCCAGATATTCTATCTGTGATTTATCTCTAGGGTTTTTATAGACGACCATGTGGGTACAATTTAGACTAATGGTTCTGTGAAATGGTGTTTGGGCGAAAATGTTTTGTTGTAAATATATAATCGATGTACGACGGTGATGCGACCGTTTCACAAACCATCTAAGAAGTTCTTTCTCATCATCTCTAGTCATATCACCCGTGGCATCGTCAATTACAAGCCAGTTACACCCCCCAGCGTCTATATAGTTTTCAACACCCCCCTCATCGTCTTTCCCGTTTAGGCTTTTTACAAAATGTATGTCGATACCGGCATGTGTACAAAGAGCTCTTATTTCGTCGTATAGAGGCTGCATTTCACTAAATACCCATACAACGACAGAGGGTAGTTTACTCAGTAGCGGCCAGTGATTATTTACACCATTGTCTAATAAGTTTTTCACAAACGTCGTCTTACCAGCCCCGCTGGGTCCTCCAATTAAGAGACGGAATATTTCAGGAAATTTAAAACAACACTCATCTTCTATGCGCACACCTCCGTTTTTGACCATCACTCTATCAGCCATTGCGTACAAATGACGTCCCCGTAGAAGGTGTATCTCCTTTATGTCTACAGTACACAGCGACGGTCCCACCATGAGTAAAACATTAAAGATATTTTACTGTCTGGCTTATGGTAAACTGTTTTGCCATCTTTTCATTTTTTAATAGACATCTTTTCATTTTTTTAATAGACCGTACCCTCTCATAGGCATAGTCTTTTACACACACACACACACACACACACCTAACACACACACACGCACGCACACACACGCACGCACGCACGCACACACACACACACACACACACACACATACACACACACAGTCACCGTAGACAAAATTTGGGTTTATTTTAAAACGTATTTCTTGTACACACTCTTCTTTAACATAATAATAGTAAATAAAACAAACACGATTTTTCATACTTTTCACTGTGCGATTTACACAACCATTTATTCTATTCACTGGTGTACTTCTCTTCGCTCATTCTTTTTTACTCACACGCACCCGCATGTTTTGCGAGGATTTATTATATAATACTCAGCTGGGTATTTTGAGGCGAGATTTCTAAAAGCTCGCCACACCCCACTAATTCAGCTACCAGCTTGCTCAAAGCGTCTTCTGTTTCTTCCCCGGTCAACGTTCTCATTGCTGTCGGCGACGACGGGGTGGTAGTTGTAGTCTGTGGTTGTGTTGTCGGGAGCATCGACTGTTCATTCTGTGGTTTTTTCATTTTTCTTCTCACCGCCCGTGGCGCGATTTTCTTCTCTCCTCCTTTACCGTGACATCGCCGCTTCTTCACACGTGTCGGCTGCGGTGTTGCAGCACACGTCTCTGATGAGGATGTACGTTTTTTCTTCACCACCCGGGTTTTTTTAATGGAAGAGGGGCCGCAAGACGATGATCTAGTACCCCCGTCTGTTTGTTCACCCCCCACACTCTCGACGTTGTCATATCCTGCGTTGTTGTCTGTGTCGGGGGCGGGGGTAGTAGCACTGGCGTGGCCGTCCTTCCTCTCCGTCGTAGCACTGTTTTCAGCATATGTCAACCCTTGCCGTAGAGCTGAGGCTACTGTAGCTAAAGCGTCTGTTAATGTCACCAGTAGGCTTTGCAT
>JAULCD010246461.1:0-10333 GCA_032361085.1 Calliostoma canaliculatum
AATGTTCTGATTGACATTCAGTTAATATTTATTCTGATGACCAAGGTCATGACTTGAAAGCGCTTCGAGCATACCTTGTGTGGATTCAGTGCCATATGACCTATAAATGTGCAATTTTCTTAAAAATCAAGAAGCACAGTCCGAATGGTGAAACTAGTAAAACCATACCTTTTCCAGAGTGTTTTGTCATTCAATTGTAGACATAATTAAGTATAAAAGAGTTACATATTTGGAAATTAAAACTAAGTTTCAGATTCCTATTTGAATTAAACAAGTCGTTTGTGCAGGTTACTCACAATAACTTAGCTGAACGTGCCACGTTCTCCTCATCTAGCACTTTATTAAGACATCACTCACATTCTTACATATCTGTGTAACTTTTGGAAGACATCACTACAAAAATGTTTATAAATTATTTGGCGGTTTACCTTTGGTTTGATTAGATTTCCACAGGGAATCTCAATAAACCACTGAATGATTTCTATACATTTTTGCAAGTGCATTACCTACCTATTCCATGTGTGTGTAATGCCACAACAGTTTCATGCTGCTGATAACTCTGAACTATTGTGATCTCAACACCTTCTCTTAGGATTTAGTATATCTTCTTTAATTCCCTTAACCAATGAGGTTGTTTATTGCAAAAGTGTTGATAACTGTGCATTTACAAAAACTTATTAGCTCAACAATAATGTTAACAAAAAATTTGACTATTTTAATATGTTTTACAAGGGGCCTATTTGCTGTCAGTAAGAGAAGTTTAGGTGAACGAGTTGGTAGTTTTAACGATGTCCGTAACATTCTACCGTTAAACTAACCACGTGCTGACCACAGGACAACAAACATAGGAGGTTGTGATACAACATTGACCACCGTATATCAGTCAACAATACACTTTACATAAAAATAAAGCAGCAGAACCTTCCCTCAATATCCTCAAATGAAAAGATGCAACCAGTGTGAATACCCTTTGTTGATGTAAACTTGAATGTCACATGGGATTAAAATGATCAGACACAATAATGACGTCACCACGTTTATTATTTTGTTTACTACTACTACTACTACTACTGCTGTTGCTGTTTTGTAGTAATAACAATAATAATAAACTAATACCACCAATAACATGTACTCTCCCAAATAAAAGAAACGCTACAATGGAAAAAAAGTCGGGAAAGTACATGAAATTGAGTTCAATGACTGACACACAAGTAGAATAATAAACTAATGTACCCAGAAAACGCTGGTTAAACATCGCGTAACACAACATGCATCACATATAACCAGAAGTAGAGCCCACGCATACATTGCAGAGTATATATACAAATCGCAAATTAGTAACAAAGAGTAACAGCATGCCAAGATTGTCAGAAGTTCAACGTTACAACACTATAGGCTGATTCCCGATCAGTGATCAATTTATCGTATCCCTGTGCAGAATCGTTACAGGATCGGCTCTAACACCCTCATGATTGGAGTCATGGCCTTGTTGCAAAATACCCAGTATATCCATAAATAAACAACATCTACATTCTGTCGTATATGGTTAATTGACAAATGATTGCACCATGAGCAAAAATGTAACTTGTATCCAAAAATAAAAATGAAATAAACATGTTTGTTCATGAAACACAAATACTGTGTATTTAAAAACTATTTTAAAACTATTGTCTGGGTAAAGCAGAAAAGCTTTCTCCAAACTATGTTTCTAGTGTTCGTAAAATAACAACCTTCTGTCCTAGTTTGATGCTTGCTGTGATGATTACGGACTTGTCACTAAATCGATAAGAGCTGCAAACGCGGTTAAATTTATAAATACTTTCGTCTTTAATTTGTGAAAGAGTGAATGTGATGTGTCACACAATTTAATGTGGACATCTTGTGTGGCACTTGAAAATTTAAAAATAGCTCCGAAAACCTTCTGACTATGTAAGCTCTAGAGTCTGAAGACAATGATATAGTTAGTTTCTGTTTTGTTAGTTTAGTAAGTTACAAAATTAAGTTAGACTTAACCAACTGTAATGGTGGAATGGAAAGCAAACTGTGCTTTGCAGTAGAAGGAAGGTCATATCTGCATCTTCACCTTGTTGTTAAACACAAATACTAAGTGGATAAATTGTGTTTGATTTAGATGAATACAATATGGAGAACAGAAAACACAACTGTGAGGCTAAATTAGATAAAGATGTGTTTTTAACGAGTAAAAACAATGTTTTATTAGCCCGTACTTAGATGCATACGTGCTTTATGTCTATATATAACCATCAAGTCATAAGTTGATAATAAAATGAGAACTCAAATGCGAACCACAACAACTCGGTAGTGATATCCACAGTTACCTATCTTCACTATTTCTCCGAAGCAGGGCGATGTGGACGTATCACATATCCTCCACAGGTAGCAGGCGAGAGAAATGGTCGAGTTTGCAAAATGTATGCCTGAATATAGGCTAATAAAAACCGTTTGTACTGTAAAAAAACACATGCTTTAGTCTACATTCAGCCACACAAATGCGTTCATTTCTGGAAAATATGATGGTTGGAGAGAAGACCTGCGAATTATTTGCAAACACATTGTTTACTAGCGCACTTGAGAGATCGGGGATGTTTACCCTAGTTTGTACAGAACACAAACCCTCGATCACGACTAATCATCAATACAAATACCGAACACGGCCTTCTAACGCAATGTAGGGCGCGTATAGTAAAGATGAGTGGTCAATCATACAAACATAAACAGTGGGAATCGAGATATGTCTCTGCGTATATTAGTATACACTGCTTGGACATACACATATGTTTATTGCATTAATAAGTACACGACGTGTATGATTACAACCAGAATTCAGACTCGTACGTCAGACTTGTATTATTGTTGTAATGTGATGAGGAGACCAACCTGTTGAATACTTAGAAACTGTTGGAAACGTGTTGATCGACGTTAGTCATCACCAGCCAACGTCGCAGAATTGACCCTGGCCTTGAAGAAAGAATGAAGGAACATTCCCATGGTCTTTTTGCTTGTGTGAATCTTTTCCCCCATCGTCTCAATACTTGCGTTAGAGCGAATGGAGGACACATATAGGACTGACTGAGTTTAAGAAAGTAACCTTAATTGACCTTTTCTGCAACACTCGCTTTTGTCAATATCAAAAATAAAACAATTACTTCTTAACTGTGAAATAAATAAAGTGAGTTGCATTTTTGTTTTTGGTCATTCTATTCCACATCAAATGAAGTAATGTGTTGTTTGGGGGTGGGTCAGTGTATGCATGTATATATGTATGGGAAAATAAATGAATGTTTGTTTGTATGTATCTATATATATATACAATGTGTGTGTGTGTATGTGTGTGTGAGTGAATGTATGTGTGTCATTGAGTGAGTTAATGTTTTACGCAGTTTGGGCAATATTACAGCCACTAACGGCGATGTATGTCGTTGTAATGTGTGTGTGAAAGTATGTTTGGTGTTGTAATGTGTGTGTGAATGTATGTGCGTTGTTGTAATGTGTGTATGTATGTATGCATGCATGTGTGTGTGGTTTTATTTTAATTGTGTTTTCTGTGTACGCGTGTGTGTGTATGTGTTTTTGTGTAAGTGTTAGTTCGTGTGTTTTTGTGTGTCCGTATGGGTATTAATACACACTAATAAATTCAGATAATACTTTATTAAAAAAAAACAAAAAAGAAGAGTAATGCTAAAACTAGATATCAAAATAAAGAGAAAAATAAATTTCAATAACGTCCTGATTTATTGGCAAATATCATGTTTCTACATTCTACTTGGCAGTTGGGAAGTCATCAAAAGTAAACAGTATTTATAATTCATGTTTACCCACGATGCTCCAGGGCTCGCACTAATAGTTGATGTTTGGTGAAATTTTATCATAAATGTTTAGTTTGTAGACGTCCTTTTTGAGATTTTAATTTAGAATTATATTAGCATGCATTAAACCCCTCAAACTATATTTGTAATCAAATATGAGAAAGTTAATTGATATAAAGTATGTTACCAGGTGTTGAGTCCAAAGATACAAATAATGCATTTAAAGTGAAACTTGGTATTAGTATAACTGCAAACCTACAAAGGTATGGGTACGGTCAAAGGTCAAGTATACCATGCTTTAAAGAGAGGAGACGCTCACTACCCACAACCCCCAATCTTCCACAAGACGTGCACTCTTTAACCTCCCACCGTACGGTCGGATAAGGCCAACATCATCTAACATTATTTCCTCCCTCCCTCCCACCCCACTTTCCCATAAGGCCCGCACAATCTCCCCACCTATCTAACCCTCCTAACCTATCTAACCCGAAGCGGTCCCTACCCTCCCACTTCATCCTTCCACAAAGCCCGCACACCCTACCCTTTTAACCACCGACCTCTCACAAGGCCCCTACTCACTCCCCTCTCAACAGACCCTTCCACAAGGCCCGTATTCTGTACCCCTCAATCCCACCCTCCCACAAGGTCCACGCTTCCTCCCATCCTACCATTCAAAACCCGATGCACCGCGCTTCCCACCCTCCCACTTCAAGCCTCGCACACACTATCCTCACATTCTACCCTCTAATTCCCAACTTTCGACACAACCCTCTCACAAGGCCCACATATTCTTCCCTCCACCTCCACTATCCTACAAGGCCCTAACTCCATCTCCTTTTATTTCATCCTTCCACAAAGCCCGCACCCCCTACCTTTCAACCACTGACCTCTCACAGGGCCCTTACTCCCTCCCCTCTCAACAGACCCTTCCACAAGGCCCTTATTCCCTACCCCTCTATCCCACCCTCCCACAAGGTCCACGCTCCCTCCCATCCTACCATTCCAAACCCGAAGCCCCGCGGTCCCTACCCTCCAACTGTATCCCTCCCGCACACACTATCCTCACATTCTAACCTCTAACCCCCACCCTCCAAAAAACCCACACACCCCTACTTCCAACCCCGCCCTTCCGCAAAGCCCGCGCCCCCTCCTATTCAACCCGCCTTCCCACAATTCCCACCCCCCCAACCTCTCACCCAACTTTCCAACAAAATACCCTCCCATCCCACCCTGCCACAAAGCCCGCACTCCTTCCTATCTCACCTTACTTTCTAACACGCCCGCACACAAATATCCCTTTTAAACTTTCAGTATCAACTTTATAAAGTAAAATATAAGCAATATTTAGTGAAATTAGTTAAAAACATGGTTATGGCAAGGGAGGTACTCACAAACCATAAAAAGCCAAACTATGTTAGGATTATGATACAGCCAAAATATGTGATGGTCTGATACAGACAAAATATGTGATGATCTGACACAGCCAAAATATGTGATGGTCTAATATAGTCAACATATGTGATGATCTGATACAGCCAAAATATGTGAAGATCTGATACAGACAAAATATATGATGATCTTATACAGCCAAAGTATGTGAGGGTCTGATAAAAACAAAACATGTGATGATCTGATACAGACAAAACATGTGATGATCTGATACAGACAAAATATGTGATGATCTAATACAGAAAAAATATGTGGTGATCTAAAAGCAGCAAAAATATCTGATGGTCTCATGGTCTTAAACAGCCAAACTATCTGGTGATCTGATACAACCAAAATATGTGATGATCTGATACAGTCAAAATATCTGATAATCTGATTTAGTACAAATATGTGATGATCTGATACAGCCAAAATGTATGATGGTCTCATACAGTCAATATATGTGATGAGCTTAAACAATGAAAATATGTAATGATCTTAAACAACCAAAATATGTGATAATCTTAAACAAACCAAAATAGGTGATGATTTGATACAGTCGAAATATGTGAGTACCAGAGTGCTAATGTTGTATTTACTGACTTAAAGATATTAACTTTCCACGTACAGTTGTCAAGCCATCAGGACAAGTACTAAATTTTTGATTGACTAATTTTAAATAATTAATGATTACCAGCGATACTCCACGACTTTATTTTTTTTAGGTTATTCAGGCTGCTCAGGTTTCTTGAGCTATTCCAGCTGTCCTTTCCACCGTGAGCGTTCCCTGTGACAAGGTTTTCCGTGAAAATAAAAGGTGAGCAAATTATTTGGTGAACATAAAAAAGCATTAAAGTTGTTCTCTGGGCCGAATGGTTTAGGCGTTGGGATGCTCAGTGCCAGCGATTTAGTGTGGGATCGAATCCCGCACGGGACTCAAACGCACAAAGTGATATAATATTTACGTTTTTAGATAGTGTGATTCTAAATATAACATATAGTTGTGTTCTGTTTTGTTATGTTAAAACGTCTGTAAACTAACCCATGAGTAACTAGTGTCATAATAACAAACCTAGTTTGGAAAATAACTTCAATATGTTCATTGTTCCGTGTGTATAAACGTATTGTATTTCTTCATGCTTATTATACTTACAGATCAGAACACCAAACAGGATGAAGCTTCAATCTGAAGAATCTGTTCTTCTTTTTTTTGGTATTATCTGTGCTTTCACTCCAAGTGTCGATTCAAACAGAAGAAAGATGAGAACATGGGATTCAAGGTTTTGCATTAGTCTTTGTACATCTGAATGTTCATCTAACCCTGAGTACATCTTGGAACATCACTGTCACAACACTGGTGCCAAGTGTGCTCAGGTGCTTCGAGACAACGGAGGATATACTTTCAATGTCACAAAGGTGAGAACGGTTGTGAGAAAATTAGGAAGTCTCTTGGTTTGAGATTACGACATTTGGTTTGTTTGTCAAACATCAGCACATATTATCTACACGTCTACATTGTCAGCAACAATTCAGTGCTTCATAGTCAGCCTATTCTTCATATTAAGGATATAATTACTGATCGTCTATGTGGCCATACACAATGTAACCGACGTTTAATATTGTCTTCCCTAAGTAGTTATTGATTACACCATTTTACAGAACGTGGTGGCAAAGGATGCAGAAAACAACATCAAGTGTTCTGAAACTTTTACAGTCATCCAGAAAGAAGGAAGTGCTCCAAAATGTTTTAAAGGTAAGATAGCAATTCTAATGTGATCTAATGTAATCTAAAAAAAAATTGTCATTAATATTCAGGAAAAAAATACGTTTTTGAGGTTACTTTTTCTACACCTTGATAAACTGTAGGCTGTTGTATTGAATGTACAACATATAAACAGCACTAAAATCAAATATGTAAGTGTAAATAGTGAGCGAGTGAGTTAATGTTTAGCATTTTAATTTAGGATTTGTTTTGGTGGTTAGGGTCTTGTTCGAACTTTCCGAAGATGGAAATTGACTTGTCATTTCAGATACACCTGTTATCGCCAAAAGTTTTTACACTATATATTTTCTTGTATTTTGGTAACTCAAAATAAACATATAATGATCTTTACTGACAAGTTTATTCTAAAGTTTTCGTATTGTTCAATATTTGCTATACAAAGGAAACTGAGACACTATTGGTTTACACATATTTAATATAGGGCTCACATCCAATCAAACACGAGCAGTATAAGCAAATAGTGGTGTTGCAATAGTTTTTTCTGTGTGTTTACTTAAAAGTCTTGAAATTGCAATACAACGTGAGTGATATTTAAACTTACAGAAGATATGGATGTTGTTTTGTTTTGGTTCAAACAGATATGGTGCAACTTTCTTCAATGGTTGCTCAGGCTTTTCAAAGAAACCAATGGCTCTTAATGAGACGTCATACACCATGTGTGATATTTTGCCATTTTGCTTGATTATATTGGGCCACCACATGTATGTGTACATGAATTCATGGACTGTTTGAAGAATGCCAGGTCGCATAGTTTTAGATATAATTATACTCTCATCAAAGTAAAGGAGATCGCTGCAGTTGCTAATGTCTGCCTTATATGTCCAGTAGTGTAACACGATCTCTTTCAAGTAATGTCTTTCAGGCCAACCTTCTTCAAAATACTCACTTATCTGTCTACAAATATCATTTTTCTGTTGGTGTTTGATGTAATCCAGTTGACAGAGGCTTTTACTTTAAGTCCAAAGCTGCAGTCAAACTAAACCTTCTTGTTGACCGCACATGACAGGATATCTGCTGTGTATAGTTCATGGCATGAAACATGGATAATAGTGTGTGTATACCATCTTTTTTTAACTGGAGTAATAAGGTTTTCAAATCGTTAGACCTAAAAGTGGAACCGACGGTTTGTAATCAGTCCCTAATACAAACTAAATGTCAATGAGATAGTCCTAAAATCGCCAACATGACTATGCTAATGAGAGAGTCTCTTTCTCTATTAGTGCACGTCTTATGTCTGTGTTGGCTAGAGAACGAGACGCATAGTCAACTTGTTTTCAGTCTTGTTTGAGTGTGTTTCTGAGTCAGCACTGCACCATCTATAACATGAGGCATCATCGGTTAGCTTTGTTAATACATTTCGGTTATATATGGCAAGAACTGCTGTGCTGTTTCTTACTAAGAGTGATTAAGTGAAATAGGGTTTAACAACTTTTTAAAAAAAAACAAAACAAATTTAATTGTTAATATATCAGTGGCATGGTTAACGGCTGGAGACAAACCTGCATCACCAATGTGATTATGTGATATAGTGACACATGTAAACTAAAATAAAATAAACAGTCCAATGAACGGTCAAAGAACAGGAACATTACTCAGCGGAAACGTTACCCTTACTTGCTCTTATGTCATTTTTACCAACCGTCTGTCCGAGGAACTGTACTTCTGTTTTTCGAAAGACACATTTTTCCGTTTTGAATGTTATCCCAGCCGCCTGTAGAGAAGAGAGTTTCTGTCTCACACGTTTATTATGTTAAATGTCATTTGAGCCATAAATCAGAACATTATCTACAACACAAACAAATCCATTTAGAGACATGTTTCTTGAAATACTCTGGAGCGGAAGTAGACACAGTTAAACAACACCAAATTGAAAGTTGAATATCTTTATAAATTATAAGATCATGTCATTCCATTTGATGGATAGACAACACATGGTATTCTGGCTATAAACTGGTGTATGTTTGGTTACGAAACAGTACCATGCTTTTTGCAAAATGCAGTTTCACACTTTAACTTTCTGTGACTATTTCAAAAAGCTTTAAAGACTTGATGGTCAGTTCATCACAACATGTTATGAGCAATGGCACGAAGGAGATCATCTAAGGCTATGAGATGGCAAATTATTGGGCATCATGTAAGTCTGTCGTACTAAGTAATTAGGAGAAGGACCGGTTACCACTTTAGGGTAATCAGTCGTTTAATGCAAAAGCAGGCCAAATCAAATCATTATGTGACAAACATTATGGATGGTCAACTTCTTTGTTGCACAGAAGGGGCATTTCGGTATAGATTAACGTACCGTTTTCAAGCTGTATAAGAATATATACTGAAACGTTGCCTCTGTGCAAAAAAGATGTTGACTATCCATAAACTTTGTCACATTCTGTACTCACAACTTCTAAAATGCCTCTAAAAAAAACGGATCATGTTGACGATTGTCCCAGTGCTGATGATTAGGTGCCTGGAATCTGAGGGTGTAGGTTAGAATCCCGCATAGGACTCAACCACGCAACGTGATATTTACAGACAGTATAATCCTAAATATAACATATAGTTGTAAGGAGTCATGTTGACAACTTACTGATGTAATTAACGTTTCTTAAGCACAACATTCTGACAAGGAACACAGAACAATTGAGGACATTACTGACAATAAACACTCAACAACTGGACAAAATGAAGATTTAACTGCAAGTTGTAAGTATACTTACCTTTTATCTTAAAAAAACAAACACAACATACATATTGAATATTGCACTCTCAGGTAAGCAAAGAGTATATAGCATTAAAGGTAAATCTGTTGTGTCTGCAAGGCAATTGTTTTTTAAAAGCAAGAATAAAAGCATTTGTCAGACAAAAGTGGTAACAGTGTGTTTATTTTCATAAATATAACAACATGTCTAACCCATGACATTCTATTACTGTTAAATGGCATTGACAATCTTTATTCATCTACAAGTTAGCCAATAGTATATATACATCGACATATAAGTATTTATGTACTGTTACGCAATCAACAAATGTAATACAATAATCACAAGTTTTACAAATTAGACAAACTAATGCACATAAATTATAATGGCAGTACAAAATAGAGTGGTAATACAATATTAAATAATAATACAAAATAATAAGACAGTGGTATGGTAATAACATTTAAATACAGAGACCTAAGGAAAAGTCAGTGATCACAAAATATATTCACCCAGTAGCTACTATTGTCAAATGTAGTCAAGTGTCCAAGAAAGTCAGTCACAGACAGGAATGTTGAATAAAAGCTTGTCTTGAAGTGTGA